>JADBJO010026391.1:17500-22583 GCA_016801955.1 Conus betulinus | reverse complement strand
GTCGCACCCCGATCCGTCGGAGTGCAACAGCAGTGGCCCAGAAATCCACCAGTCGGACATCGACACAAGTCTGGAGCAAGCTATAGACAAAAAGTATTTCGGAAGGATGTGTTCCATCAAACGGATTTGTGAACAGTGGTAAACAGACACAGCAGTGTTAACCGACTTGTTGGCACTGCCACAAAACACTAAATACATGGGCTGAAAAGTTTTGATACACACGAGAACGACACCAGGCTACACAGTTGTCTTCGACATGGGACAACCTCAGAGGATGAAAATTATCAACACAGGACAGACACGGGATGAAAAGGTGTCGACACGGAACAGGGTAAACTGATTTAAAGCAACAGCAACAACAACAACAACAACAACAAACTGATCTGGAAGCATACACGCATACGCACATGCGGGCGCTCGCGTGCCCGCGCGCCCGCGCGCGCGCGCGCGAACCCGGGCGCGCGCGTACACACACACACACACACACACACACACACACACACACACACACACACACACACACACACACACACACACACATACATTGGTGGGGCAACAACTGCGAGATAACGCACGCATGCGAGGAAACACAAAAATCCGTGATCGTCTCCCTTATTTCTCTCTCTCTCTCTCTCTCTCTCTCTCTCTCTCTCTCTCTCTCTCTCTCTCTCTCTCTCTCTCTCTCTCTCTCTCTCTCTCTCTCTCTTAGATCAATGTTAGTATGTAGGGTAGGTATAATCATCATCCCCTAACCCCCACCCCACCACTCCATCTGTCAAGAAAAAAAAAAAAAAAAAAAAAAGCAATTAAGAAAGTGGAGCAGTCGTATCGTGTGACACTGTACAACAGATCTATAAGTAGCATTGTCACAGGACATGTCATGTCATGTCATTCATGTCACGTATTTAGTATGAGAATCAGCGTTCATTTGCACACAGTTTGACATGTTATTTTTGTGTTAATGTTGTTTGCTAACCCCCACCCCACCACCCCCCCTATCTCTCGGCCCTCCCTGAACCTTCTCTCCTCTAAGCATACACTGATCACTTGACGTTCTGTGTTGTTCTGATCCTCTGTTAACAAAACTGGTGTCTGTTACCCCCCCCCCCCCCCCCCCCCCCGTTTCTCCTCCCTCCCCCCCCTCCTCTGCCATCCACCCACCCATCCACCCCCTCACCCCTATCCCAAACACGCACAGATAATCAACGTCGATATGTGAGAGAGGACATGTTTGCATGGAACTGTTCGATCAAGATTTCTTGACTGGCGCCAGCCCGTTGTGCTGGTTGTTGTTGTTGTTGTTTCACTTTTGATCTAAAGGAAATCTTTAGTTCTGGTGTACTGATCTACGGCCAATCATTTATCTTCTCTGTCGTGCTTTGGTACGATTGAGTAGGAAAACGAAAACAAACAAACAAACAAAAGAAGAAACACAACAAAAATCTTCAATGAACATATAAGCAATAGCATATCAAAACATATACCTAAACGGATAAATACGTCTTTAAAGGTGCGCGCGCTTGCTTGTGTGTGTGTGTGTGTGTGTGTGTGTGTGTGTGTGTGTGTGTGTGTGTGTGTGTGTGTGTGTGTGTGTGTGTGTGTGTGTGTGTGTGTGTGTGTGTGTGTGTGTGTGTGTGTGTGTGTGCGCGCGGTCTCTCCCGTCTTTGTGTGTATGTATGTGTGTCTGTGTGTTCATATTCGTCCGATTACGTATATGTTTTCATACGTCATCGCCTATACGTATCTATTTGTCTTTCGTATTATGTCACAAGTCTGAAGATGAGCGAAACGTTGAAGATATTTGTTTTGTTTGTTGTTGAATTGTTTTTGTTGTTGTGACTGGCGACAGCCTGTTGTAGTGGTGTTCTTGTGTTTTAGTTTGGTCAAGAAGAAGGAACTTGGTATCGGTGTGTGTGTGTGTGTGTGTGTGTGTGTGTGTGTGTGTGTGTGTGTGTGTGTGTGTGTGTGTGTGTGTGTGTGTGCGCGCGCGCGCACACACACTGTCTGCGCGTGGTCTGTCGCGTGTTTGTGTGTATGTATGTGTGTCTGTGTGTTCATATTCGTCCGATTACGTATGTTTTCATACGTTATCGCATATATGTATTTATTTGTCTTTTGTTTTATGTCACAAGTCCTGAAGATGAGCCAAACGTTGAAGATTTTTGTTTTCTGTGTTGTTGAATTGTTCTTGTGTTTTAGTTTGGTCAAGAGGAAAGAACTTGGTATCGATGTGTGTGTGTGTGTGTGTGTGTGTGTGTGTGTGTGTGTGTGTGTGTGTGTTCTCATTTTACTTATAAATGTAAAACGTCTCCCTGTTCATTTTCCTTTAAGATTTTTATGTCATCGAGATGGTATTTGTATCGTTGTCGTTTCTCTTTAATTTATTACGTTTTTTTTTTTTTTTTTTTTATGTCGTACAACAATGTTAATCTGACAGTAAATGGTTCCAGTCAGTCAGTGTGTGTGTGTGGTGTGCGTACGTTTTGTTTGTGTAGGATGACGCAGCCTGTCAAGTGCGAAACTCTTGAGCAACAGAACTGTTCCAGCCCACTGAGGAAAAGGGAGTGGTCCTGAAAAGGACCTGAAATTGAAAATGGAAGCCGGTGTGGAGCAAGGAAGACAGGCTGCTTAAGCCTTGCCACCTGGGGCCTTGGTCTGCGACTTCTTGGGCAGGAGCACCGCCTGGATGTTGGGCAGCACACCACACCCTGTGATGGTGACGCCTGACAGGAGTTTGTTCAGCTCCTCGTCGTTACGGATGGCCAACTGCAGGTGACGGGGGATGATCCTGGTCTTTTTGTTGTCGCGTGCAGCGTTTCCTGCCAGCTCCAGCACTTCGGCGGCCAGATACTCGAGCACAGCGGCCAGGTAGACGGGAGCTCCGGCACCTACACGCTCGGCATAGTTGCCCTTGCGCAGGAGACGATGGATACGACCCACGGGGAACTGAAGTCCGGCTCGGGAAGAACGGGACTTGCTCTTTCCCTTGACTTTTCCTCCTTTGCCGCGACCAGACATGATGACGATGACGACGGGTACAGAACGTGCTCTACGTAGCAAAAATGTGTTGGGCGCTTTCAGCAAGCGAGTGTGGGCGGTTACGGACGGACGCGCATGTGAATAGAGCCTCGCTGACGGCCCTGCCTTGTGCGACAGGAAAACCAACGGCGTTCACGCCGTGAGGCGCGCAGCCGCCGAGCGAACTCAGCCACTATAAATTCCCAGCCCGGGGTCGGCGGCGGCATTTCTCGACAGAGCAAACGACTGTAGTCAAAGCATGCCACCGAAAGTGAGCTCGAAAGGCGCCAAGAAGGCCGGCAAGGCCAAGGCCGTCCGCACCGGGGACAAGAAGCGCAAGAGGAAAAGGAAGGAAAGCTATGCCATCTACATCTACAAGGTGCTGAAGCAGTGTGCACCCAGACACTGGTATCAGCAGCAAAGCCATGTCTATCATGAACAGCTTCGTCAACGACATCTTTGAGAGAATCGCTGCCGAAGCTTCCAGACTGGCCCACTACAACAAGCGCTCTACCATCACCAGCCGCGAGATTCAAACGGCTGTGCGCGCTGCTGCTGCCAGGTGAGCTGGCCAAGCACGCCGTCAGTGAGGGCACCAAGGCGGTGACCAAGTACACCAGCAGCAAGTAAACCTGCGCGCGTCTGCTTGTCTCCCAAATCGACCCCCAAACTAACTAGGCCCTTTTCAGGGCCACCCATTTTCCTGAGCGGGATGGTTTGTGTCTCGTTGCTCAAGAGTCGTCGTTGGCCCCCTCTTCCCCTTTCGTTTTTGTGTCTCGTTGATAATAACGATAGCCTAGGATGATGTGACGGGAAGAAGATGAACCCACAATCCACCAAGAAAAAGCAAAGAGAGAGATAAGGAGAGACAAAAAAAAAAAAAAAGCCCAGCAAACAAGACAGTGGAGCAGTCGTGCCCTACGACAGATCTATATTTTGCATTGTCACAAGGCATGTCATGTCATGCCATGTCATGTTAGGTATTTGGTCTGAAGATCAGCGTTCATTTGCACACAGTTTGACATGTTATTTTCATGTTGATGTTGTTTCTTCGGGTTTTCTATTGGAGTTGGTGGTGGTGATGTTGGTGTTGTTGTTGTTGTTGTTGTTGTTTTGCAGCAGTCTGTGTTGGCCAAAGTGGTTTGAAAATGTGGTGGCAGAAAGAAAGAAACACACAGCGTCTAGGCTGCTAGATGGGGGAGGGTGGGAGAGTGCGTGCAGAAGCTACGTTGTTGAGTTGAACACAGACAGACTGACTGATGTGGTGATGGCAAAAAAAAAATAATAGTAAAATAAATAATAAAAAAAAAAAAACAAAGAAAAACAAACAACACAACACAAGAAAAAAATATATATAGAAATCAGTCACTATAGGACTTTCTCCCCTTTGGTAGTAGTAGAAATTGTGGATGTCAGAGAAAAGAATAACACACACACACACACACCCCAAAAAAAAAAAAAAAAAAAAAAAAAACAACAAAAAAAAAAAATGCAGATCAGGGAAACGAACCCTGGTCTCCCGTTTGACAGGTGGACACGCTAACAACTAGACTACCGAACAAGTATCAGAGGCCACCTTCCACTTAAGCTTAAAGAAAGACACAGCGTGTAGGCTGCTAGATCGTGAAGGGTGGGGGGAGTGCTTGCAGAAACTACGTGGTTGAGTTGAACACACGGGCAGACAGACTGATGTGGTGATGGTGTGACTGGCGCAGGGAGCAGAATAATAAGCTGGAGGCGAGCCTTGATTCAGCGGCAGGCAGGCAGGCCGGCAGGCAGGTGTAGATCAGGGAACAGGCTAGATTCAGAGCAGAACAGATGGACCGTGGTGGGGGGGTGGGCTGAGGAAAAAACACAAGATTGGCGGCGGCGGCGTCGTCAGCAGCAGCAGCAGCAGCAGCCAGCAGGCCGCCGGGGAGGGAGGGAGGGAGGGAGGGAGGGAGGGGAGGGCGGGAGTGAACGCGCCGAGTGAATCAGAGTGGCATATGGTAGATATATATGAGAGGGTCGGAAAAGAATCCTTTATATAAGAGACTGCGGCCCCCTGATCGACTGGTGTTATTAT
>JADBJO010026391.1:7500-12500 GCA_016801955.1 Conus betulinus | reverse complement strand
CGTACGTACGCACACACACCCGCACGCACGCGCGCGCGCGCGGGCACACACACACACACACACACACACACACACACACACACACACACACACACACACACACACACACACACACACACATTGGGGGCTTGTGAAAAGTGGTACACAGACACAGCAGGGTAAACCAACTTGTTGGCACTGACAGTAGACACTGAACACATTGGCTGAACGGTCTGGGTACACACGAGACTGACACCAGGCTACACATTAGTCTTCAACATGGGACAGACTCAGGTTGAACAGTATCAACACAGGACAGACACGGGATGAAAAGGTGTCGACACGGGACAGGGTAAACTGATTTAAAACAACAACAGCAACAACAACAAACTGAAGTGGGAGCTCTTCACAGTTTCGTGATGTTAACAGATGTTGGTGTGCACACACGCACACGAACGTGTGCGCGTGCGTTAGCACGCACGCACACACACACACACACACACACACACACACACACACACACACACACACACACACACACACACACACACACACACACACACACACACAACTCATACTCGAGCACTCGTACACACATGCATTCACTCTCATAAACACACACGCATACACGCACACATACGCGCACGCACATACACATCCACGCCCATTCAGGATACACTTCGGTGCTCGCACCCCGATCCGTCGGAGTGCAACAGCAGTGGCCCAGAAATCCACCTGTCGGACATCGACACAAGTCTGGAGCAAGCTATAGACAAAAAGTATTTCGGAAGGATGTGTTCCATCAAACGGATGATGTAAGTGTGCTGCTGTGTGAATCAAACGACGTCGTTCAAGAATATTCACACACACACACACACACACACACACACACACACACACACACACACACACACACACACACACACACACACACACACACACACACACACACACACACACATTGGTGGGCTTGTGAACAGTGGTAAACAGACACAGCAGTGTTAACCGACTGTGTGGCACTGCCACAAAACACTAAACACATGGGCTGAAAAGTTTTGATACCACGAGAACGACACCAGGCTACACAGTTGTCTTCGACATGGGACAACCTCAGAGGATGAAAATTATCAACACAGGACAGACACGGGATGAAAAGGTGTCGACACGGAACAGGGTAAACTGATTTAAAGCAACAGCAACAACAACAACACAACAACAACAAAACTGATCTGGAGCATACACGCATACGCACAAGCGGGCGCTCGCGTGCCCGCGCGCCCGCGCGCGCGCGAACCCGGGCGCGCGCGTACACACACACACACACACACACACACACACACACACACACACACACACACACACACACATACATTGGTGGGGCAACAACTGCGAGATAACGCACGCATGCGAGGAAACACAAAAATCCGTGATCGTCTCCCTTATTTCTCTCTCTCTCTCTCTCTCTCTCTCTCTCTCTCTCTCTCTCTCTCTCTCTCTCTCTCTCTCTCTCTCTCTCTCTCTCTCTTAGATCAATGTTAGTATGTAGGGTAGGTATAATATCATCCACCCTAACCCCCACCCCCCCACCACTCCATCTGTCAAGAAAAAAAAAAAAAAAAAAAAGCAAAGCAATTAAGAAAGTGGAGCAGTCGTATCGTGTGACACTGTACAACAGATCTATAAGTAGCATGTCACAGGACATGTCATGTCATGTCATTCATGTCACGTATTTAGTATGAGAATCAGCGTTCATTTGCACACAGTTTGACATGTTATTTTTGTGTTAATGTTGTTTGCTAACCCCCACCCCACCACCCCCTCTATCTCGGCCCTCCCTGAACCTTCTCTCCTCTAACATAATGCATACACTGATCACTTGACGTTCTGTGTTGTTCTGATCCTCTGTTAACAAAACTGGTGTCTGTTACCCTCCCCCCCCCCCCCCCCCCCTTTTTCCTCCCTCCCCCCTCCTCTGCCATCCACCCACCCATCCACCCCCCCCCCCCTATCCCAAACACGCACAGATAATCAACGTCGATATGTGAGAGAGGAGGATGTTTGCATGGAACTGTTCGATCAAGATTTCTTGACTGGCGCCAGCCCGTTGTGCTGGTTGTTGTTGTTGTTGTTTTTCACTTTGATCTAAAGGAAATCTTTAGTTCTGGTGTACTGATCTACGGCCAATCATTTATCTTCTCTGTCGTGCTTTGGTACGATTGAGTAGGAAAACGAAAACAAACAAACAAACAAAGAAGAAACACACAACAAAAATCTTCAATGAAACATATAAGCAATAGCATATCAAAACATATACCTAAACGGATAAATACGTCTTTAAAGGTGCGCGCGCTTGCTTGTGTGTGTGTGTGTGTGTGTGTGTGTGTGTGTGTGTGTGTGTGTGTGTGTGTGTGTGTGTGTGTGTGTGTGTGTGTGTGTGTGTGTGTGTGTGTGTGTGTGTGTGTGTGTGTGTGCGCGGTCTCTCCCGTCTTTGTGTGTATGTATGTGTGTCTGTGTGTTCATATTCGTCCGATTACGTATATGTTTTCATACGTCATCACCTATACGTATCTATTTGTCTTTCGTATTATGTCACAAGTCCTGAAGATGAGCGAAACGTTGAAGATATTTGTTTTGTTTGTTGTTGAATGTTTTTTGTTTGTGACTGGCGACAGCCTGTGTTGTAGTGGTGTTCTTGTGTTTTAGTTTGGTCAAGAAGAAGGAACTTGGTATCGGTGTGTGTGTGTGTGTGTGTGTGTGTGTGTGTGTGTGTGTGTGTGTGTGTGTGTGTGTGTGTGTGTGTGTGTGCGCGCGCGCGCGCGCGCACACACTTTGTCTGCGCGTGGTCTGTCGCGTGTTTGTGTGTATGTATGTATGTGTGTCTGTGTGTTCATATTCGTCCGATTACGTATATGTTTTCATACGTTATCGCATATATGTATTTATTTGTCTTTTGTTTTTATGTCACAAGTCCTGAAGATGAGCCAAACGTTGAAGATTTTTTTTTTTCTGTGTTGTTTGAATTGTTCTTGTGTTTTAGTTTGGTCAAGAGGAAAGAACTTGGTAACTGGTATGATGTGTGTGTGTGTGTGTGTGTGTGTGTGTGTGTGTGTGTGTGTGTGTTCTCATTTTACTTATAAATGTGTAAAACGTCTCCCTGTTCATTTTCCTTTAAGATTTTTATGTCATCGAGATGGTATTTTGTATCGTTGTCGTTTCTCTTTAATTTATTACGTTTTTTTTTTTTTTTTTTTTTTAAATGTCGGTACAACAATGTTAATCTGACAGTAAATGGTTCCAGTCAGTCAGTGTGTGTGTGTGGTGCGTACGTTTTGTTTGTGTAGGATGACGCAGCCTGTCAAGTGCGAAACTCTTGAGCAACAGAACTGTTCCAGCCCACTGAGGAAAAGGGAGGTGGTCCTGAAAAGGACCTGAAATGAAAATGGAAGCCGGTGTGGAGCAAGGAAGACAGGCTGCTTAAGCCTTGCCACCTGGGGCCTTGGTCTGCGACTTCTTGGGCAGGAGCACCGCCTGGATGTTGGGCAGCACACCACCCTGTGCGATGGTGACGCCTGACAGGAGTTTGTTCAGCTCCTCGTCGTTACGGATGGCCAACTGCAGGTGACGGGGGATGATCCTGGTCTTTTTGTTGTCGCGTGCAGCGTTTCCTGCCAGCTCCAGCACTTCGGCGGCCAGATACTCGAGCACAGCGGCCAGGTAGACGGGAGCTCCGGCACCTACACGCTCGGCATAGTTGCCCTTGCGCAGGAGACGATGGATACGACCCACGGGGAACTGAAGTCCGGCTCGGGAAGAACGGGACTTGCTCTTTCCCTTGACTTTTCCTCCTTTGCCGCGACCAGACATGATGACGATGACGACGGGTACAGAACGTGCTCTACGTAGCAAAGTGTGTTGGGCGCTTTCAGCAAGCGAGTGTGGGCCGGTTACGGACGCGCATGTGAATAGAGCCTCGCTGACGGCCCTGCCTTGTGCGACAGGAAAACCAACGGCGTTCACGCCGTGAGGCGCGCAGCCGCCGAGCGAACTCAGCACTATAAATTCCCAGCCCGGGGTCGGCGGCGGCATTTCTCGACAGAGCAAACGACTGTAGTCAAAGCATGCCACCGAAAGTGAGCTCGAAAGGCGCCAAGAAGCCGGGCAAGGCCAAGGCCGTTCGCACCGGGGACAAGAAGCGCAAGAGGAAAAGGAAGGAAAGCTATGCCATCTACATCTACAAGGTGCTGAAGCAGGTGCACCCAGACACTGGTATCAGCAGCAAAGCCATGTCTATCATGAACAGCTTCGTCAACGACATCTTTGAGAGAATCGCTGCCGAAGCTTCCAGACTGGCCCACTACAACAAGCGCTCTACCCATCACCAGCCGCGAGATTCAAACGGCTGTGCGCTTGCTGCTGCCAGGTGAGCTGGCCAAGCACGCCGTCAGTGAGGGCACCAAGGCGGTGACCAAGTACACCAGCAGCAAGTAAACCTGCGCGCGTCTGCTTGTCTCCCAAATCGACCCCCAAAAACTAACTAGGCCCTTTCAGGGCCACCCATTTTCCTGAGCGGGATGGTTTGTGTCTCGTTGCTCAAAGAGTCGTCGTTGGCCCCCTCTTCCCCTTTCGTTTGGTGTCTCGTTGATAATAACGATAGCCTAGGATGATGTGACGGGAAGAAGATGAACCCACAATCCACCAAGAAAAAGCAAAGAGAGAGATAAGGAGAGACAAAAAGAAAAAAAAAAAAAAAGCCCAGCAAACAAGACAGTGGAGCAGTCGTGCCCTACGACAGATCTATATTTTGCATTGTCACAAGGCATGTCATGTCATGCCATGTCATGTTTAGGTATTTGGCCTGAAGATCAGCGTTCATTTGCACACAGTTTGACATGTTATTTTCATGTTGATGTTGTTTTCTTCTCGGGTTTTCTATTGGAGTTGGTGGTGGTGATGTTGGTGTTGTTTGTTGTTGTTGTTGTTGTTTGTTTTGCAGCAGTCTGTGTTGGCCAAAGTGGTTTGAA
>JADBJO010026391.1:0-2500 GCA_016801955.1 Conus betulinus | reverse complement strand
GAGAGAAACACACACACACACACACACACACACAGACACACACACACACACACACGGCGAAAGAGCATTTTGTGTGTAAGACAAAAGAAAAGAGGAAAAAAAAAAAGAAAAAAAAAAAAACCCTTTTAACCTTTACGGGATAGGACATGAACCTCGTCGCCTCGCGTGACAGGCGGAAACACTAACCATTGCACCACCGCAAAGCTCTCGCAGATTTCGCTCTACGTAAGTTTATAAAGAAAAACACAGCGGATAAGCTGCCAGATGAGGGAAGGTCCGAGACTGCATGCAGAAACTACGTGTGTTCAGTTGAACACACAGACAGACTAATGTGGTGATGGTATGCATGACGCGGGAAACAGAACAATAATCTCGATGCGAGCCTTGATCCAGCGGCAGGCTGGACGGCAGATGTAGATAAGCAGACAGGCTAGCTTCAGAACAGAGCACAGCAGATCGACCGGCGGTTGGGGTGGGCTATCTTTTATTTTTTTTTTTTTTAAACAAATAAAAACCTACAACTCTGCACAATCCCCAAGAGACGGAGAGACAGACAGAGAGAGCCGGCGAAAGAGCGGTCGAAAACGAGCGCGATCGGAAGAAAAAGGGAAATAACTGACACAAGACACTGAACACATGGCTGAAAGGTGTTGGTTACACACGAGACCGACACCAGGCTACACAGACTCAGGCTAAACAGTATCAACACTGGCCAGACACGGGATTGGAAAAGTATCGACACGGGACAGGGTAAACTGATTTCAAACAACATCAACAACAACTACACACCAAACAACAAACTGATCTGGGAGCTGTTCATAGTTTCCTGATGTTGACATTGTGGTATACACATCTGCGCGAGCGCACGCGCGCGTACGCGCGCACGTACATACATACGTACGTACGTACGCACACACGCACGCACGCGCGCGCGGGCACACACACACACACACACCACACACACACACACACACACACACACACACACACACACACACACACACACACACATTGGTGGGCTTGTGAAAAGTGGTACACAGACAACAGCAGGGTAAACCGACTTGTTGGCACTGACAGTAGACACTGAACACATTGGCTGAACGGTCTGGGTACACACGAGACTGACACCAGGCTACACATTTAGTCTTCAACATGGGACAGACTCAGGTGAACAGTATCAACACAGGACAGACACGGGATGAAAAGGTGTCGACACGGGACAGGGTAAACTGATTTAAAACAACAACAGCAACAACAAACAACAAACTGAAGTGGGAGCTCTTCACAGTTTCGTGATGTTAACAGATGTTGGTGTGCACACACGCACACGAACGTGTGCGCGTGCGTTAGCACGCACGCACGCACACACACACACAACACACACACACACACACACACACCACACACACAACACACACACACACACACACACACACCACACACACACACACACACACAAACTCATACTCGAGCACTCGTACACACATGCATTCACTCTCATAAACACACGCATACACGCACACATACGCGCACGCACATACACACATCCACGCCCATTCAGGATACACTTCGGTGCTCGCACCCCGATCCGTCGGAGTGCAACAGCAGTGGCCCAGAAATCCACCAGTCGGACATCGACACAAGTCTGGAGCAAGCTATAGACAAAAAGTATTTCGGAAGGATGTGTTCCATCAAACGGATGATGTAAGTGTGCTGCTGTGTGAATCAAACGACGTCGTTCAAGAATATTCACACACACACACACACACACACACACACACACACACACACACAACACACACACACACACACACACACACACACACACACACACACACACACACATGGGTGGGGCTTGTGAACAGTGGTAAA
This sequence comes from Conus betulinus, assembly GCA_016801955.1. NCBI lineage: Eukaryota > Metazoa > Mollusca > Gastropoda > Neogastropoda > Conidae > Conus > Conus betulinus. Next base: position 628 of record JADBJO010026391.1, on the reverse strand, counting down.
CAGACACAGCAGTGTTAACCGACTTGTTGGCACTGCCACAAAACACTAAAAACACATGGGCTGAAAAGTTTGGATACCACGAGAACGACACCAGGCTACACAGTTGTCTTCGACATGGGACAACCTCAGAGGATGAAAATTATCAACACAGGACAGACACGGGATGAAAAGGTGTCGACACGGAACAGGGTAAACTGATTTAAAGCAACAGCAACAACAACAACAACAACAACCACAAACTGATCTGGAAGCATACACGCATACGCACATGCGGGCGCTCGCGTGCCCGCGCGCCCCGCGCGCGCGCGAACCCGGGCGCGCGCGTACACACAACACAACACACACACACACACACACACACACACACACACACACACACACACACACACATACATGGTGGGGCAACAACTGCGAGATATCCACCCTAACCCCCACCCCACCACTCCATCTGTCAAGAAAAAAAAAAAAAAAAAAAAAGCAAAGCAATTAAGAAAGTGGAGCAGTCGTATCGTGTGACACTGTACAACAGATCTATAAGTAGCATTGTCACAGGACATGTCATGTCATGTCATTCATGTCACGTATTTAGTATGAGAATCAGCGTTCATTTGCACACAGTTTGACATGT
>JADBJO010026390.1:17500-22583 GCA_016801955.1 Conus betulinus | reverse complement strand
GTGTGGTGTGGGTGTGTGTGTGTGTGTGGTGTGTCACGCGTGGCACGCTGTTTGTGTGTGTGTGTGTGTGTGGCGGTGTGTGTGTGTTGGGTGTGTGTGTGTGTGTGTGTCTGTCTGTTGGTCTGTGCCTGATGTGTCTGGTCTGGTACCGAAGCGTGCGCGCTGGTATGTATGTATGTATGTATGTATGTATGTATGGACTGGCTGTGTGTGTGTGGTGTGCCAAAGCGCAGCTGGAGAGTGTTAAGTGAATTCAACGTTAAAGTTCAACTCGTAGATAGCCTAACTCAATAAATTACCAGAATTAAGAATTAGTCGTGGTTTGATATTTCTGAAAGCAACGGGAGCTCCGTGTTTCCTGGCCCAACGTTTTCCATCCCCATATTGTTTCTGTTGTATCCAATTGTTTTTTAGTTGATTTCCCACCTCTCAGTCTCACTCGTACTTGACGACAACACCTTCATCGAGTTCTTGGTAAATCTAATTCCGTGCTCTCTCTCTCTCTCTCTCTCTCTCTCTCTCTCTCTCTCACGAACACACATAAGCACACACACACACACACACACATACACACACACACACACACACAAACTCTCTGTATATGTGTGTGTGTGTGTGTGTGTGTGTGTGTGTGTGTGTGTGGTGTGTGTGTGTGTGCGTGCGTGCGTATGTACGTGCGTACGTGCGTGCGTGTGCGTGCTTCTGTGTGTATGTGGTGTGTGTATGTGTGTGTGTGTGTGTGTGGTGTGTGTGTGTGGGTGTGTGTGCGCGCGCGCGCGCGCGCTTGCGTGTAGTGCGCGCACTTGTGTGTGCATTTCTAAAACGGGCCGAGTTTGAAAACATCATCATCACCAATACAGAACTGCAACGGGATGTAGAAGCTAGTGTCCACACACACACACACACACACACACACACACACACACACTGACCCCCTCCCCTCCTCCCTCACACACACACACACACAGATCCCACCAGACAGCAGACCATTCCGCCCTTAAGCCCTGCAAGTTCACCGGGCGGAGGCCGGTCAGGAGCCTTGCATTTGGCGGCCGTGGGAATACGACGTCCGTACATCCGGCCCTTGGAAGTCCGGCTGCTGTCTTCCCTGTCCGGTCCTGCTACACCATGGTGCCAGCTTTTTGAAAAAACAGTCTGGAAGCGCCTCAGAGTGACGGTGATCGCAGACGCGACTCGATGGCGAGGGTCAACGAAATACGTTTTGGGAGTTCTGCCGTCCAGGAAATTGTTACTGACATGTTGGTGTCAGCGTCGTCCTCTGTATCTCCGCATGTGGTTGTCCGTGTTTTTGATTTTGGTGGAGTCATGACCGAATCGCTCATCACGAATAAAACATGAACTTATCTGGCGAAATATCAAACGAGGCAACACGTGGAATAATGTAAGAGAAACGTAAGCAGTGTGTGTGGAAGCAGTGTGCGTGTGTCTGCATGTATGTGTGGTAGTCTGGCTGAGTTCTTCGATGTCTTGGAGCTTTCTTCTGTCAACATAACCATAGCGAACTTGGTACAATTGAACACATACTTCCAGTCATTTTCCCTTCTATGAAGCCGTTTTACCTCCAGCCATACGACTGCTACAAAACAGCACGAGGCAATTCCTTCACTACAAAGCGTCCATTTCATTCTAGGTGTGACAACGGATGACGACACCTTTCAACAGACTAACGGTCATCCCTTCACAGTGGACCCCCGTCACGTGATCATGACGTCAGCGGCAAGGAAGGCTAACGAAGTCAAGTGAGTTGAGCTCACACAAAGAACACACACACAGTGCACACACACACACACACACACAACACAAGGCACCAGAGGCAGTGCTGGCGTGCACACGTTAGTCCCAGTGACCTGCTTGTTCCCCAGCGCCTCAGGAGTGAACCTGTGTGCCGGGTAGTGGGGTGGGATGGAGTGGGGTGGTGTCGGGTGGGGTGTGGGGTGGACCTAGCACCACTACCCCAGCAGAAGCCGATCCCTGGTCAGCAAGCCAGCGCCATTCAAAATCACCTGTTATCACTCAACCTCCTCCGCTTTCTGACTTAATTTCACGTCACTGCCTTCTCTCGCGCGCTCCCTACCGCTGCTGTGATGCATACACAACAGACAGCGTCTTCCTGGTGTTTTTTTCTTTTGTTTGTTTTGTTTTTCTTCCTGAACAACAGACACACTCGCTGATATGCGGGGTGAAGTGAAGCAGCCAAGGATGCGTGTGTAACCTTTGTTGATGACCTGTGCAGTCGCTGGGCGTGTTTAAAGGGACAGAACATGTAAGAATAGCCAGACACTCCTTAAAACAGCCGACGCACTAGCTCGCATTGGTCGGGTCCTAAATCCCTAAACCACGCTTTGTTCGTGTCACAAGCACTTGTTCATGTCCGCATGAAGGAAAAATGTGCGTATTGTTTGTAATACTTGTAACATAATGGTGAGTGTACACGTGCGTGTGGTGTGTGTGTGTGTGTGGTGTGTGTGTGTGTGGGTGTGTGGTGTGTGTGTGTGTGTGTGCATTTGTTCATGTCCACAAGGATTGTTCATGTTCACAAGCTTCTTTTCCACTACTTATACTTTCTGTTTATTGTTTTCTGCTTTTTATTACGAGGGACTGAAATTTTAGAGGACGAAATGAAGCGTATCACAGGCAGAAAGCAAATCCTGTAGTATCCCTCACCACAGGGATAGGCCTACAAATTCAACAAACCTTTCCTGTCATCGGTAAAAAACAAGAAACTCATTCTCAACGTATTTGCTGACAACGCCAATCTCAAAGACGCCGAGTGTGTGTGGGAGGGGAGGGGGGGGCACGCCAAAGAAACGTCCGAGGCAGATTCCTCAACTGCGCACCCCCGGTCACAATTTTCAGAAAGGTATTACTACAATACGCAAATTTCCTTCATGGAAATGTGTTCTCTGTCAACCGCCACTCGCGCTTCAAGCGATGTATACCTTTGAAGAAATACCAAGCGCACTAACACAGTCGTAAAACACCTCAAAGCAACTGAAGACACAAGAGGTGAGCCGGTATCGCAGTCACCCACCCCACGTAGTGACTCCCAGCTGTACTCAAGAGCATCCATTGACCGAAACTTGGCGACTCCACAGAAAGGCATCCTCGAATCAAGCCGTACTATAATATGACCAATTCTTTGCCCGTCAACAACACACGGTAAGTGATGTAGAACACCAAGACCTGGATGGGCGTGTTCATCACAAACAACAACCCACGATACAGCTTTCTTCCCGGTGAAACATTATGACCGCTACATCCAAGCTCTCCGTGTATACCGACTGTTACAGTCGTCAGCCCAGTGTAGCAGGCGTCACAGTCACAGTCAGTCGACCAGAAACAGAAGCGTGTGTCGAACTTGCACACCCTGGGCCTTCTACGATGGTGGTGGTGGTGGTGGTGGTGTGGTGGTGGTGTGTGTGTGTGTGTGTGTGTGTGTGTGTGTGTGTGTGTGTGTGTGTGTGTGTGTGTGCGCGTGCGCGCGCGCGGCGTGCGTACGTGTGTGTTTGTGTGTGTGTGTGTTGGTGTGTCTGTCTATGTGTGAATTTGTGTATGTGTGAATTTGTGTATGTGTGAATGGAGTGTGTGTGTTGTGTGTGTGTGTGGTGTGTGTACGAGCGCGCGTGCGCGTGCATGCGTGCGTGCGTGTATCTGTGCGTGTGTCGCCGCTAGGCGGATTAGCCGTGGAGAATTCGGTGAGCTCTGTGATCCGACACCAACACCGACACGGTGATCAACTAACCAACTGTGACCCACAGACGTAACGAGCTGTGGCTTGTTACCAATCGCCAGCAACTTGACAGCATTCCTCCATCGCTGGCCCGAACACAGGAACAAGAAAACAAACGCACGCGCGCGACGCACACACACACACACACACACACACACACACACACACACACACAGACGCAGTCAGACAAAAAACAAACATGAGCGACTTCAGCCCCTGAATCCTCTTCTTTTCCTGTTGAACCCACTTCATGCTCCATGCACACATTATCAATACTGTCTTCTAACGGCTACAGGTCGTAAAGAAGTCCGTACTAACATGCCGCACCATCACTTTTTTTTCTAGCACCATAAATAGTAACGCTCTCTAATCCGTGCGCACGGTGTGTGCTATCAATACACCGGCGGCTGCTGGAAGTTACGGATGCCGGACTTTCCGTCCGCATGGTCCGTGCAGTGCTGGGACATCCTGGGTCGTTGGTCTTTTTCTTTGAACCTCCGGGCTTTGTGGGTATCACATGGAGGTGAAAACAGCCAGGTTGGGATTAAGTCCGGTTTGTTTTAGCCGAGGAAAAAAACGAGCTCCAGTCAAGATAAAGGATGACTGTGTCCGTATGTTTGGAACAGGCAGACAGTGTTGTTGCATTTCCTATGTTGGATCGATTAAAGGATTACTGCTTTGAACTGAGGTGTGAGTTGACAACAGGCGAGATAGAAACACAAAAACACACAACACACACACACACAACACACAACGGCACACACAGTGACAACCACAAACACAAATATGTGGTGTGTCAATTGGTGGTGTTATGTGCTGTGTGTGTGTGTGTGTGGGTATGTGGTGTCAGTAATCCTTTATCGATCCAACATAGGAAGCAACACTTGTCTGCTGTTCCAAACAATACGGACACAGTCATCCTTTATCTGGACTGGAGCTCGGGTTTTCCTCGGCTAAAACAAACCGTACTAATCCCAACCTGGCGTTTTCACCTCATTGATACCCAAAGCACGGAGGTTCAAAGAAAAAGACCAACGACCCAGATGTCCAGCACTGCACGGACCATGCGGACGGAAAGTCCGGCATCCGTAACTTCAGCAGCCGCCGGGGTATTGATAGCACACACCGTGCGCACGGATTAGAGAGCGTTACTATTTATGGTGCATAGAAAAAAAGTGATGGTGCGGCATGTGTAGTACGGACTTCTTTACGACCTGTAGCCGTTAGAGACAGTATTGATAATGTGTGCATGGAGCATGAAGTGGGTTCAACAGGAAAAGAAGAGGAGTCAGGGGCTAAGTCGCTCATGTTTGTTTTTTGTCTGACTGCGTC
>JADBJO010026390.1:0-7500 GCA_016801955.1 Conus betulinus | reverse complement strand
AAATATGTAAATGCATAAAGGAACATCATTCAAGATCTTTATGTGACAGAATGATCGAAAAACACAGTTTAATATAGTTGGTGTTAGTTTCAAAGAGAGATGGCTGCAGACAGAAATAAACAAAATTTAAAAGGAATTTTAAGTAATTCTGTCGGTTAACATGGGCACACAAATTTGTCCATGTTGACCGGCGGCGTATTTAAAATTCCTTAAAAAGATAACCGGTGTTCTATGTATGGCAAAAGCATTCAAATACACAGCTTAACATTATTGATGATCTATGAATGACAGAAAAACATCCAAATACACAACAGGTGAATATTGCTGACGATCTGTGTATGTTACAAACATCTGAATACATAGATTAACTGTTGTTGATCCGTGTGTAGCAAAAGGATTCAAATGCACAGGCGAACAACATTGATGTTCTGTGCATGGATGAAATATCTAGATACACAGCGTATCACTTTTGTTGATCTGAATATTGCAGAAACATGTATAAACACACACGCTTGGCGTTGTTGATGATCTGCGTATGGCAAAAACATCTACATACACAGGTGAACATTATTGATGATCCATATAGGGCAGAAACATTTAAACACACAGCTTTACATTACTGACGTTCGACATATGGCAGAAAAATGACAATACACAGCTTAGCATTATTCATAATGGGTGTATGACAGAAGCATCACCATACCCAGATTAATATCATTGGTGATCTGTGTATGGCAAAGTGATCTAAATGCACATGTAAACGTTACTGTTGATCTGTACATGGGGGAACGTCTGAAAACACGGCTTAACATAAGTGATGATCTGTGTATCACAGAAATATCTAAACACACAGCTTGACATTGTTGATGATCTATGTATGACAGAAACATGTAAGTATGCAGTTGAGTATTATTGATACTCAAGTATCTCGAAGATGTTCAGGATTTAAGCAGAAACATCTAAAAACATAGGAGAATATTATTCATGATTTTGGAAAAAACAGCAACATGTAAATACACAGGTTAACATTGCTGATAATCTGTGTATGGGAGACATATCCGTATACACAGGTGAACATCACCGATATTTTGTGTATGACAGAAACCTCTGAATACACAGGTGAACATTAAAAATGGTCTGTATATGGCAGAAATATCCTGATCTCCGCATGTGAATAATATTGATGTGTATGGCAGACATAACCAAATATTTTGCGTTTGATAGAAACATCTAAATACACAGGTGACATTATTAATGATCTGGAACTGGCAGAACATCCAGATCTGCGCATATGAACATTATTGATGAAATGCTAAATGAAAGACACATCTAAACACATATGTGAGTATCACTGGTGATATGTGTAAGACTGAAACATCTAAATACACAGGTGAACATTAACAATAATCTGTGTACAACATAATCACCTGAATACACAGGTGAACATTAATAATAACTGGTGTAACAGAAACATCGGAACATACAGGTGAACATTACGGAATTTAAGTGTATATCAGAAACATTTAGCAACAAACTTGATCATTATCTAACGATCTATGCATGTCAGAAACAACCAAATACACGAGTAAACATTGATAATGTAGCCGGCAAAAACCCAGACGCAAAGCTAAATATTTTCAAGGATTTGTGTACAGCAGAAACCTACACGCACTCACCTGATCAATCTGTGTGTGTGTGTGTGTGTGTGTGTGTGTGTGTGTGTGTGTGTGTGTGGATGGGTGTGTGTGTGTGTGTGTGTGTGTGTGTGTGTGTGTGTGTGCGCGCGCGCGTGCGCGCTAGCACGTGCGCGCTAGCACGTGCGCGTGTGTGTTGTGTATGTGATTTGTGCGCGCGTGGTGTGTGTGTGTGTGTGTGTGTGTGTGTGTGTGTGTGTGTGTGTGAGGAGGAGAGAGAGAGAGAAAGAAAGAGAGAGAGAGAGAGAGAGAGAGAAAATCAGAGAAGCAGGTACAGAAACACCTGAATACACAGCTGAATATTAACAATACTCTGCGTATGACAGAAACATCTGAACATACGTTTGAACATGATCAATAATCTGTGTATGACAGAAACAAAGCAAAACATCCTCAATACTTGTGTGTCAGCAGAAACCTCCAGAACGCAGCTGATCATTCTATGAGATCTGTGTGTTGTACAGAAATCAGAGAAACAGGTGCAGGGTCTACAGAGGACCCTTCAGGATGCCCAGGAGAAGCTGCAGCGCTCCCAGGATGCGGGCGAAAAGCTGCGCCAGGAGGCCAAGAAAAAGGCCGAGCTGGTGGAGAAGCTGGAGAGGAACATCTCCCACATGGAGGACAGGATACGGAACCTGGAGATTAGAGGTGAGGCCCCGGGAGATTAGTGAGTCTAGGGAGATTAGAGGTGAGGCCCCGGGAGATTAGTGAGTCTAGGGAGATTAGAGGTGAGGCCCCGGGGAGATTAGTGAGTCTAGGGAGATTAGAGGTGAGTCTAGGGAGATTAGAGGTGAGGCCCGGGGAGATTAGAGGCGAGGCCAGGGGAGATTAGAGGTGAGACCTGGGGAGATTAGAGGTGAAGCCTGGGGAGATTAGAGGTAGGGCCTGGGGAAATAGGAGGTAAGGCCTTGGGAGATTGGAGACGAGGCCTGGAGAGATTAGAGATGAGGCCTGGGGAGATTAGAGGTAAGGCCTGTGGAGATTAGAAGTAAGTAAGGCCTGTGAGATTAGAGGTAAGGCCTGGGGAAATAGGAGGTAAGGTCTTGGGAGATTAGAGACGAGGCCTGGAGAGATTAGAGATGATGTCTGGGGAGATTAGAGGTAAGACCTGGGGAGGTTAGAGGTGAGGCCTGGGGAGATTAGAGGTAAGGCCTGTGGAGATTAGAGGTGAGGCCTGGGGAGATTAGAGGTAAGGCCTGTGGAGATTAGAGGTAAGGCCTGGGGAGATTAGAGGTAAGGCCTGTGGAGATTAGAGGTGAGGCCTGGGGAGATTAGAGGTAAGGCCTAGGGAGATTAGAGGTGAGACCTGGGGAGATTAGAGGTGAGGTTTAGGGCAGAAAGGGAATTGTAGAAAAGCTGAATGTTATATAGTGCGGGGTGGGGTAGTTGGGGTGGTAGGGGGGGGGGGAGGACTGCTCAAACTTGGAGATGGTAGGGGGTGGAGAAGGGAGTAGGAAGGGGTAAAGGTAGGAAGAGGGGAGAGGGGGTGGGGTGGGGGAATGTAGAACACGTAGAGGACATGGTTAAAAACAGAAACTGGAGATCGGAGGTGAGGGTTATGACAGAGAGAGAGAGAGAGAGGGGGGGGGGGGGGGGGGGGGGGGGGGGGGGGTGGGGTAGAGAGAGAGAGAGAGAGAGAGAGAGAGAGAGAGAGAGAGACAGACAGACAGACAGACAGACAGAGACAGAGAGAGAAAAGGAGACACAGAGAGACAGAGAGAGGAACAAGAAACCAGGAGATTTGAGAGGCTTACTGAGAGGAGGGAAACATGAAAGAACAGAGGAGCAGGGGAGTCCGATCACAGCTCACGAGCGGAGCGACGTGCTTGGCTGTCGCTCTCTCCGCGGTGGACATAATCCGACCCAGAAAAAATCTGTGCAAAACTGTAAGTGTTCGGTCGTGAAATGGAACACTGAACCAGCATGTGTTAGCCACAGGATGTGTCCTTTTTCCCTTTCTGGTGAACGATATGTGCTTGTGAAATTCAACGATTTTTTCGTTCTTCATGACGCGGTTTAGGTACACGGTGTCTAGATGATTCATGGAGAAACGTAGCTAAAAAAAAAAAAAAAAAAAAAAAAAAAAAGGGGGGGGGGGGGGAAGGGAAAAAAAGAAGGAAAAAAAAGATAAAAGGAAAAAAAAAGAAAAAAGAAGAAAGTGTATTGTGGTATCAAACCTGCCGAAATATGTTTGATCACTGAGCCTCGTAAAGCTATGTGCACATCATGACGTGTCAACATTTCGCTAGAAATGACGAGCACAATTTCCAGATACTTTACAGGTAGGGGTGGTACAAAAGGAAACCTTCCTCCTCAAGTGACAGCTGTGTGAGTCCTGAATCGAATCCAGACCCGAAGGGAACAAAGAAAAAACAAAGACAGGATAGTGAATCCAGCTGTGACACATGGCGTTAGAGGAGACGCTTCGTGACATGAACAACAGATTATTGGAAATGGCTGAAAGACTTGCTAATGTTGCCACGAAAGACGATATAAACAGTTTAAGAAATGACATGGATAAAATAACTGTCAGATTAACAACAAGAATTGATCAGCTTGAATGCAGCATATTTGATGTCAGCAAACAGAACGACAAACTTTCCGCAGAGTTGGATCAGCTAAAAAGAGAGAAAAATGAGACCTGCGTTCAAAATTGAATCACACTGTACAGGAGAACTCCAATATGAAAACGGATTTGAACGATCACGAACAGCATAACAGACTGTGGAATGTCCGTGTGTATGGGTGAGGGAGGGGCAGGCGGAGACTGTGGAGGACTGCATACAAAAGTGCGTTAGTGTATTTTCGGACAAGGTGGGTGTGGCGGTCGGTGACAAGGATATTGAAATCGCCCATCGTACGGGCAAGCCAGGGGGGAGCAGACCGAGGCCTATTATCGTGAGGTTCTTTTCCAGGAGACTACGTGGACAGGTGCTGTTGAACAGACGTAAGTTGAAACAGTCCGGCGTATCCGTTGGAGAGGATCTTACGTACCTGAACTATAGACTATTAAAAAGAGTCAGTGACCATTCAGCGACGCTTGCTGCGTGGTCCTCAAACGGAAAGATCCTGGCAAAAATGAAAAATGGACAAACAGTGAAAATCAATACAAACACAAATATTGACGAAGTGTTTTCACGAACGATGTCATCTCAAAAAACAGCTGTGTAAGGCAGAAACTTTAAGGTTAGATGTCCTTTCCTGCCCCCCCCCCCCCCCCCCCCCCTCCCCCCCCCCGCAGCCTCTTCCATTTGTTTAATTCTTTTACACTTCGCTACATCAGATTTCCAAATATTGTCTCGATGCTGTTGTCGCTAGTCGCATCTTGAATTACTGTCTGTTGCTGGTTATTGATTAACTAACTAACTAATTACCTTCATAACTGTTAAAGTATGCACATCTGAATGAGGGGGTTGCCCGGTTTCGTTGGTGGTGGCGGGGGGGGGGGGTGGGGGTGGGGTGCTTGATGGAAACGCTGGTTTTCTTAGTGTATTGTTATGAACAGTGTCATTTGATGGAGTGGAAACTATTATTTAATAAAGTGAATTTCTGATAATCATTTTGTAATTTAACTTGCTATCTGTTTCATGTCTAATGAAGTTTTGACAGATGTAGCGACTACCATCACCTATTGGAAGATGTTCATGAGCTTATTCATGAGAATTTTATGAGCAGGATATGAGTGATGCTGAATATGCCAAACAATTTTCTTTTTTTTTTTCCAGTTTGTATGAAACTGTTACGGGAGATTTGGTTGGTTAAGTTGGGTGTTGCTTGCACTCCTCCTTTCCTTATTCATTGTTATCTGCTACGCCCCCTCCCGCGCTTTCCGTCCTGCCACTTCAGTTCTAACGTTCTTGTGCCCCCGCCCCCCACCCCCAAACATGCGCGCGCGCGCGGGCGGCGCGGGGCGGGCGCGCGCGCGCGCGCGCGCACACGCACACACACACACACACACACACACCATTTTTTGCCATTGGGGAGGTGGGCTGTCTTGTATTCAATGTGCAAAGAATGATCAACGGAGTTTTATTTAGTAATGTAGGCCTACTTATTCACGAAGGATTTTGATTTGAATGGGCTCGAGTTGTACAAGTTTTTGGTTATTTTTTGTGTGTGTCATCCTTCGTTAGTTTGGCTGGTAAGCATCGTGTACTTGGACGGGTTACAATCCATGTTTGAGGCATTTTTTTTTTTCTGGCTCCCAGTGCATGGAAGAATCAGAAATGTTTATTTCAGTCTCATCTTTGTGCTTGAGCCTTACAATGCATATTTTGATGCAATACTCTGTGCTTGCTTCAATCTGTAATGTGTTATAGCAATGCTTTCTTTTCTTGTGCTTTATTACATTGTGTGTGTAAGTTTTGATGTCTTGGTCATTACCTAATGTAATATCCACTCAGAAGGTTTCGATTTTGCTTACAATTTTGAGTGCGGGGGTGGCGGTTCGAGTGTATGTTTTATGTGCGCGCACACACACACACACACACACACACACATGCACGAGCGCAGACACATGCACAGATGCACACACACACACACACACACACACACACACACACACACACACACACACACACATATGCACGAGCGCAGACACATGCCCAGATGCACACACGCACAAGAACATATATACACACGTGTTTTTTTTTTTTTTTTTTTTTTTTTTTTTTTTTTTTCTTTTTTTCTTTGTTTCCTTTTTTAAGGGGGGGGGGGGGGGGGGCTGCTGCTTGTCGTTGGGCCCATGTAGAAAAATTAATCAAGATTCAGGGGGATCCAAAGGAAATCGGATAGCTTTGTTTGATTTTGAACAAAACAGACTTCAGTGTTGGTTGGGTGGAAGTGCCAGCGGAATGCGGGATTTCTATGTCCTTTCACTGATTGAAATGACGTCTGTGACCGGTCCTTCCCCTGCTAGAAGATGTCCTCTCCCTCTCCTGCGCTGCGCCGCTCTTTCTCCCTCTCATTTTTTGTTTCAGTGTGATCTTTTGTATCGCATTGTTTTGACGCACACTTTTCGCACAATTTTAGATACTGGTCGTCCTTGGATAAACATTTAGCTAGATTTTGATTGGTACCCTGGTTACTTTCTTTGTTGATCTTTTTGCTGAAACATTTAGTGTATAATTTGTGTTTTTTAGTATGTATGCTTTAGCCATCAACACATTGAATGAACACACTTGAAGGGAGTTTTTATGTGTCACAGTTAGTGATCTTTGTTCCATTATTGTGTGTGTATACACATCTTAGCAAGATCTTTTTTGTGCACTCCTGTGCAAATTTAGCTGCTATGCATTGTATAATAATGCATTTTACACACACACACACACACACACACACACATGCACGAGCGCAGACACATGCACAGATGCACACATGCACACACGCACAAGAACATATACACACGGGTTTTTTTTTTTTTTTTTTTTTTTTTTTCCTCTACGGGGGTGGGGGGGGGGGGGGTGGGTGGGTGGGGGGGCTGCTTGTCGTTGGGCAATCAGTCAATGAACGTTCAACATGTAGCACGCAGGGTTTTTTTTTTTTTTTTTTTTTTTTTTTTTTTTTTTTTTTTTTTTTTTTTTTTAAAATTTAATTATAAGTCACCCTGTGCATGATTTGTTTATTGTATTTGGTCTCATGATTTACTTCCCTCGACGCATGCATTATGCAAATTTTGGTGTATCGGTGTGTGCTCCAATTATTCATAGATGTGTTGTAAACCGGTCTTCATTTTGTCATTTGGATGAACTTCACTCACCGACAAATGTGAGGTAAATGTTTATGTGCAAGTTGTGCTGCCTAGTCC
>JADBJO010026389.1:20000-22584 GCA_016801955.1 Conus betulinus | reverse complement strand
ATTGATTCTGGGAACCACAAAGGACACACCAGTTGAAACTATGCGATATCTGCTCGACCTTCCTTCAAAGCAGATAAGACACAAGCTAGAACAGGTGAAGGCATATTTCAGAGCAATTGAAAATCCCCAAAACCCAAAGGGGAAAATTCGACACTGGCAATAACTGATAGCAAACACCCAACACACTCGCTCAACCAGACCACCCAAGGATTTACAAAGACAATAACAGTTTATTAATTATAAATTGACAATACTCATTCATTCCATATGGGGAGAGAGGCCTACCAAAGAAGACTGAAGACAGAGGAGAGACCAAGTAAGAATAGGATGGTAAAAGAAGAGGGGAAAGAACCTATCAGTTCTAAGTTACCTATGGAACAAAATAACCCAAAAGCCCAAGAAAAGCTTAAAGAATTTCATAATGAAAAGAACGATAGAGGAGAGACAGACTAAATAAGATTCAAGACAGGTCAAAAAAACCTTCACACCACCAAAGCAATCACAACCATTTCCACTCAGTCACTCCAAAACAGCCAGACTTCACCATTTCCTCGTCAACCATGCCAGCCTGCATGTAATTCACTCTATTTCAGTCCCACGTCCACGGCAACACAACACAAGCACGAATACACTTAGACATCACCCAAGTCTGAGTTCCTGCGACGCACGGTCAGCTCTAAATTGTCCCACATCCAGGGCCACACGGATCAGCCAGAACAGTAGCGTTGAAGAAGTCCCGGTCCCACGTCGTCAGTTCTAGAAGATGGGAGGGGTGGGCGTGACAGACCTCCAGGGGTGTCCAGAGGTGGATCCGGCCTTCTGAGACAAACAGGGTCAACGCCCTGCAGCGACGATCAATACGTGTACAGGGCAAATATCAGGGTGTGTCTGGGTGTGCATGCGCGCATGCGTGTGTACCGTGAGCGGGGACTCTATTTGATTAAGTCTACCCATTGTTTTCAATACATTTATACTGGAAAACAACTATCAAGCAACTCATCCCTTTTTCACAATGGGATGAAATACTGAAATTATTCTTAAAACAATACAAAATATGACACAAAGACAGAGGGCTAACAAAAAACAGAAAAACACGACGGGACGAGTCCAAAGCGTGGGCGTCGGGATAGGAGACCCTATTTTCCGACTTAATCTTAGTCACACAGGCACTCCAATTAGCGTGATGCGTTCGTCCCGAGTGTTTGTCAATTAAAGACAGCTAACTATAAGAGAAGGAAAGAATAGACAATATAGACATATGAATAAGGAACACAGTCTTAGAACCTTAATCTAACCAAAAAACAGACTAATTTCTCCCCAAAGACAAATTAAGACCCCTTCTGACTGGATTCCTGGCTACGTAGGAGTGCAAAAAAAAACTTGACTTGGTCACCAAGGTTTGTACCTTTTCCAAAGGTGCCCAGGAAACCTAATAAAACGGGGAGAGAATTTGTATCTAAGGAAAACGTTACCAGTAAAGGTAACAACACACAAGAACTATAAGAGAATGTTCTAACCATGAACTTAAACTTGTAAAAAAAAAAAAAAAAGGAAAAAAAAAAAAAAAAAAAAAAAAAAAAAAAAAAAAAAAAAACTTGCCTAAATAACTGAGTACGAAACTCACCAAAACGGCGGGTGAAAGGGGGGAGATGAAGAGGTAGATATGCTGGTCAGCTCCTGGCCCAGCGAAGAACCCAGGGGCTGTTCAGCCGTTCCCCACCAAGGGAAACCGGTCTGGGGGCGACCAAAGGGAAGATGTGCCAGTGGTTGGGAATCGAGATTCCCCCAAACACGCAGCGGTTTCCTCCAACCCAAAAAGGTTAAGGACCAGCCGCTGATCTGCACCGAAGCAGACAAAAAAAGTAATACCACTGCACTGGGACAGCGATCCACTTGACTCAACGTTGAAATCCGAGTGCCACTTCACTCTCTTGCCTCCTTCCTCCAACCCTGAACCCGTGAACACCACCTCTCCGCCAGAGTTAAACTGTACTGACACAAACTTAACGAAAAACACGTGCAGGCAGCACAAAACCGCTCAGCCACACTCCTGTCACCCAATACAAGAAGTGGAAAAGAAAAATGCAGTGGGCTATCCAGGAAGACAATGGTATGCACAGTTGAACAACTTCAAGTTTAACAATGGAGGTAGAAGCAGTGACACAAGCACTCCACTGGCTTTCATCCACAAGCTAGTTTAAAATTAATCAAACTGTGATACTGACTGACTCCATGAACGTACTTCAGAAAGTAAAAAGTGGAATGGGAAGCCCAGCTTTGAATGAACTAATGCGCAGCCCTCAATTGGAGAGACTCATATGGATGTACTGCCCTGGACATGCTGGAGTTAAAGGAAACGAGAGAGCAGACAGGCTAGTTGGCAAGGCAACGATAAGAACTGGGATCACAGTTTGGTCGATCTCTGACGTGAGAAGACATCTGAAGAATCACTTAAGCAACAAGAGCAAAGCCACTATACCATAGACCATCTTTCAGATCTAAACTTCAAGAGAGGAAGTGGCCACACATCGAGACTTAAAGGAAGAGCAAGAAACATCACCAACCAAACAAACATTGGAACAAT
>JADBJO010026389.1:0-15000 GCA_016801955.1 Conus betulinus | reverse complement strand
GTATGTCTGGCAATACGTGGCAATACTAAGAGACAGACGATGTTTCTGGTTGTGAGGGGATTTAAA
Organism: Conus betulinus; assembly: GCA_016801955.1. NCBI lineage: Eukaryota > Metazoa > Mollusca > Gastropoda > Neogastropoda > Conidae > Conus > Conus betulinus. The sequence goes on along the minus strand of JADBJO010026389.1, from coordinate 14,934 downwards.
TGTCCTCATGCTGAACACGATTGTTGACGAAAGTCAGAGTCTCATCATATTTTGTGCCTCTTGCGGAAATCATACGAGGTAAATACCGTGTATTAAAATGAATTTCGCAAAAATTAGTTGACCATAAGCTTTTGCATACATCTCTAAACTAATGAACACTCTTATATTATTCTCATTGTTATAATTATCATCTTCACTATTATCATTAGCATTAGTGTTAGTATCATTATAATTGTTATTATCATTACTATAAGGGTATTCATATACAGCGCATATCCTTGGTTAGAGGCCAAGCTCAGAGCGTTCTACAATCCTCGTTTTCGCTCACAGAATGGTCTGCCTTCCCAGGCTGAGCTGGCTAAAGAGCTGCCTGATGACGCTAGGTTCAGTCGTTTCTTGCTTCATTGAAATCTGAAATCAGTCACTCAGTCATTCTTTCATTTTTCATCCACGGAAGGTGCATGCTCTGTTTACACGTGTCATCCCTATCAACGAAGCACTGGGTAATAAGCATCTTCAAGGTCCTTTGATGCCTTGTAACAGCCTGGTGCAATCAGTCTAAGAGCAGTCTGTAGAGTGTCCATCTTAAAATGGTGATATGCTATGTGTTTATTCAGCTGTTTCAAATTAAAAATCATCCTGTGGTTTCGATCCTTTGGGGGGGGGGGGGGGGGGGGGGGTGTAAAAAGTGGAAATGAACTGAGCATGATCTGGGGAGCATGTGGATATAAGCCCTTTTGCGACTAGTTTTTGGACCTTATCAGAATTAATTTGCTTTTCTTTACAATTCAGTCTTGGATGTCTAGAAGCCATGTTTGGCAAACGACTGGTTGAACAGTCAAGTTCACGTCCATTTACTGTTTCAAGATTGTCAAGCTCTTTTGTCAGCTTTCTCAAGTTTTCACTGCTTTGTGTTTACTCTGCCTGCTTGAAGTGAAGGAACGTCAGCTTCTATGTCTGAGAGCAGGGCTATGGGGGAGCATGCTCATCACTTACCCTTTTTTGTGTTGGCCTCTCAGGCCCTCCTTTTTCCTGCTGTGGTAAAACATCTGACTCTGCCTGCCCTGCAATGGCTTTCTGCGTGCGAGCCCTCTTTTGGCGCCAATTTGTCTGGCCTATAAAACCACGCCTCGCAGGTGCTGGCCTCTGATGCCTGTGTACCCACACCCCCGCTTCTATCACAGCTGAGCCTATCCTCTCCATTTCTCTTACTTCTTTCAGTGATCCAGCAAGGTCATCCCAAATAACCGGCTTGTAACAGGCATGGAGTCAGTGCATAGCACAGCAAAATCATTGCTAAAGAACGGGCGTAAAATCCTGCCTGCATCTGAGGAGCAAAAGCGCATCAAAGTGTATGTCAGAGATGGCTCTCTTCAGTTCTTTGTCTACTGTGCTTATGCCCTTGTTATTAGCATGGAACACAAGCTGAGAGCTGTTGACAAAAGCAGTAGCACCTTTGATGATGGCCCTTTAACTCTGAGCCAATTTCTGATCTGCTTTCCTAGCAGAGGCTGGAATTTTCTTCCATACATGTGGGTTTACTTTGGGGACTGTAAATTGTCACTATTTTCAGGTCTTTTGGTTATGTCAAACTTTTCTTTCAACTTTTTTTTCTCCATCGGTGATCAGCAGATCAACATTTATGTGTACCACCATGGAATCTTGAAAATTCTCAACGTTTTTTTTTTTTTTTGTTGTTTAACAACTTTTATTCAAGAAACAAATAACAGAATGCCATTGGTTTTGTTTCCTCAGTGCTCCCTCGTACATAAACCTTTACCATGCTTCCTGGGTCTTCCATGACCCAGTGACTCAATGAAAACATCGTATCTTATGAACGGATGGAGCTATGCTCAAGAAAACTTAGGAATTTGTCAACAATTTTAATAGCCATTGGTCACAGAAATTTCATGTACAGGCACAATCAATTACCAGCGTAATTAGTCACGGTTCCCCCAGGACCTATACATTTTAATGGGTTGCACATGACTCACGCCAATGGGTGAGGAATAAGCTGCTGAGCCGCTCTTTATCAGGTGCGGGTCTTATTACAAGACCCACGCGATCTGAGCAGGGATAAGCAATAGAGAAAAGCCTCTACAAAATGTGTGGGTCTTGGGCGACCCGCACGATCGGATCTGTGTAGTCAAAAACGTCATCAGGTAACAGGTTAGGAGTCTCTGAGTCTTGGTTGTAATACGATCAGGTCAGTGTGTAGTCATCCGGTAAAGGTTAACAAGTCTCTGAGTCTTGTTCTTAATTGTCTGAGGGGAGTGAGGGGCTATAGGAAGTGTGTGTGGGTGGGGGGGGGGGGGGGGGTACAGGCGGGGAAAGCGGGGGGGAGGTAGGGGAGGGAGGATTGCTGGCGTTGGGTTGGTAGTAGTAGGGCAGGGTACACCATGGCCGGGAGTAAGAACAGACTGATGACGTCTGATGATTGTGGCTGGGGGGGGGGGGGGGGTAGGGGGGGGGTGGGGGGGGGGGGGGGTGGGGGGGTGGGGGGGGAGAAGTTGGCGTGCATTCCACTAGCCCGAGGGTCAATGGGTGTGTGGCAAAAATGGGTCCAGTCAATCACGTACTTGGCCTCTCTGCTCGGAAGCGAGGAAATCCCCCGGGGATCGCCGTCGTTTTGAGTGAGACATGGACTTTCGCCGACTCACTTTTGCAGAGTGGACTTTCGCCGTCGCCGAATGACTTTTCGCCGAATGGACTTTTCGCTCTGGGAAGGTAGTTTTGGGCATTGGGGGTGGGGGTTCAGTTTTCTCTATCTTTCACTTTCTATCCTTTTAGTGAATAGTTTTTTTTTTCTCTTCTAATTTTCTCATTTACTGCATGAAGAGACCGGCGAAAACAGCCCATCAAATTCAACCAATAGTTCATCAAGTTAGCGTGCTCTTTGGCTTCTAGTTTCGTTCTTTTTTTTTCTCTCTGTCTTTATTTCTTTCTTGTTCTTTTCTTCTTGTTTTCCTTTCTTCTCTACATCTTCCCTTCTTTCTTTCTGTCTGTTTTTTCTCTGTCTGTCTGTTTGTCTGTCTGTCTTTCTTTCCTTTTCCATTCTTTCTTTCTTTCTTCCTTTCTTCAAAAGAGTTTTTTCATGCTTGTTTCTGACGTAGCATGTTTGATGTATACTCTTCCAAATAAAACAGAAATAAAAGCAAATATTTCTTGTTGATTAAACATAGTTCTTGTTTCTAGAAAGCATAGAAAATGACCAGCAATGTATCTTTTGTAAAGTTTAGAACGTCTCCCAATCTTCCACTGAGTGACATACCTCGAAGAAATAATGTATGATCAACCAGAGAGAAGGTGAAGATGATTCAATGTATTTGTCAGCAAAAATGGTTATTTCCTATAAGAATATAATCTTCGTGTCAATGGTTTATCAACTTACATGTCTATGCTAGAAACTCAAGCCCCTCTTTTTTATATATTGTCAAATGTTATTTGCTCTATTTTCACTATTTTTTCACGATGTTACAATTGTTACATTAAAAAAGGAGCCTTTTACGTAGGTTAGTTTTCTCTTTCAAATAAAACTGTGATATCATATCCATACCCATATCGAAATTTGCTTATTACCATTTTTGTGATCAAAATTGTATGGTTTACAAATTTCACAAATGGGCATTTTACATCATTCAGTTTATATCCAAAAAGTACATCTGTCTTCTGTAAGGTCTTGTTTGTTTGTTTTAATATGTATCCACTACAGTCCTTCCATACTTTTTTTTTTACTTTTTGGCACCTAAAGAAAAAATGTTCAATGTAGTCATTTTCATTACAGAAAGAGCACTTGATGGAATTCTTAATCCCCATTTTGAATAGCAGAATATTGGTTGGATAGATGTTATGAAGAAGCTTCCAATGTAGTAGTCTCAGTCTTTCTTCTTCAGTGCATTTATTTGCAATTAACCAATTATGCTCTGTTAGAAACTAGTCCGTATTTTTGTTGCCAAACTTTTGACCACATGGCTGTACTATCGACTTTGATAAACTAAGTCGAATAATTCTAGGGTTTATTTTCTTTTTGTATTTTTCTTCAATTTTGATGTCATTGTGTCTTTTCTTGAAACTTTGTTTGCCATCTTAGCTAAGGAGGATTTTACACCTACTATATTATGTTCTTTTTCCTCTAATTCATTTTCAATATCTTTCCACATGCCTTCAACAGAAGATGGAATTGAAATGGCATCTGAATCATCAACCAACTCTCTCTCGGAACTAGAACTTTCTTCTCTTTTTTCTTTTCGTTTCAGGTGAACTCTATTTGGAACTATTCTGAATCACTCTCCTGCTCAAGGGAGCCAGCGTGCGAGCGCCGTTTTTCGCCATTGACAGCCAGCTCTTGGGTGTGGTTTTCCATCTTTCCCACTCTTGCCTTTTCCTTTGTTACTTTCTGCCTTGAGGGCGGCACCAAGTTTCTCTTCAAACCGAGAAAGCATGGTAGACACCTTGGTAAATCTTCTTTCCCAGTTGTGCTCTGATTTATCCATCCTGCTTTGATTACAATCTTCCTCTTCAGATGACTGATTTTTCAGGTTTTTCATCCCTCTCAGGGGTCTTCTCTCTCTCTCTCTCTCTCTCTCTCTCTCTCTCTCTCTCTCTCTCTCTCTCTCTCTCTCTCTCTCTCACCCTGATCAGTGGCAGTGGGGAAAATTTCCGTGCAAAACCTCAGTTGCTTTCCCCATAAATTTGACAGAAAAAGAAATAGCACCAGACTAAATCTAACAAAGTCTCAGTGATATATCACAGTTTAAAAAAAACATGACTACAAGAGTGTAGCTTGCAGAATAATGTCTTACATAGTAAAGCAATACCAACAAAGCAAAGCGTCAATAACAAATTCGTCCTCACGAAAAAAAAGCAAGACGTACAGACTTACCTGGTGTCCTCGTCACACACAAACACATCACATTCACATAGTCATACAACCTAACACAAGTGTATTACAAATCTTTGAGACTTCCCTCGTTTCAAAATTAGTCTGTCAGCCTCCCTGTGTTGCCTGGCTCACCATCAGCGTCCAACTGACCTGGCTTAGCAGTGCGCACAAACGCTCGTGTCACATCATGTTACTTTGCCTGACTAATGCAACAGAGAAGGATATTTGCCTTTTCTTTAACGATTCAAAGATTGGTGAGGCTCACGTATCTCTCTGATCATTGCTCTGTGGAGAAAAAAAAATAGTTGCTGAAAATGTGTTCAAGGACTGTTCTGGTTCGAGCAAAGGACTGTAAGTGTATGAAAGTTCTCATGTCAAAGAAATCATTTTGTGAGAAACTCTCTGTTGAAATTAGTCTGTGGTCGTTGAACATAAATTTGCATTCTTTATTCTAAGGTACACATTTCCGTACAATAAAGGCTTCAATAGCTAAGTTGACTAGAGGTGCTGACATTGGTTTATATTGTATGCAAACAGGCCTGTAGGCCTAACAATGTATCTCAACTGAGTGCCAGTGGATAGTATTGTGCAGGCTGTGTTCCCTCTCTACAGAAAATATTGTTCAAATGTCAATTAAGAACCAGTTTTAAGTCTGCTGTAACCTGTCAATCTCTGTGAAGAAGATATTAGCTGACAAGTTTCAGCCAAGAGAAAATCTAGAATTTGTCGTTAGTTCGCGATATAGACACGCGAACCAAAGCTTTGTCCTGTGAAGACTGATCTTTAGATACCCCCCAGAGCAAACGTCTTGTCTGCCGCTCATGAAGGTTGGACCCCTGCCTGTACACAGACTTCACCTGTGTGTGTAACACTGAGTGCGCTTCAAACTTGACAGCCAGGAACTGTCAACTGCAAAGCGTGTCCAGCAGACAGCCAACATGTGATTAGCAGGCAGACAGAAAGCCCATCAGATTAACAAGAAGTGACAAATGCCTTCCATATGCGCAGTAAAAGTCTAACTAGCTAACAGCGAAAATACTTATCCTCTAACTGCTTGATCTAGGTCTGAGCAAAGGCAAAAATAAGGTGCTGACCTCTTTCCTGTACACTACACCCCCTGTCAGTAGTAGTATTATAGGTAGGAATCACGCCCTATGGAGATGGGGATGGATTGTATGTCGTCATAAGAAGTGACATTAGCAGAAGTGACATCACGTGATAGGGGAAGTGAAATCATCCAGAAACGAATCATCCCGGAAGTGTCAAAGGAGTGATATCATATGAACTAACCTCACAGGAAGTGACATAACTCAGGAATGGCGTCATCTTACAGGAAATGACCTCGTTCCAGAAGCGTCATCCCTTCTCATCCAGCATGTCGTGATCTTAAAGCGGAAATCGCGCGTGAAACGGCCCTGACCTTTCTCTTTTTTACTACGCAGTTTGAGTATCGTTTTGTAAGGGGCAGTCTCCCCCGCGTCAACCAATCTGTCGAGCGTGAGGGGAAAGAGGGTGGCTTACAAAATCAATCAAGGGTATAAGTAAAAGCAACTCGAGCGTGGCTTGGATGGGAAGGGTTACTGACTAGGTCACAACAGGGATAGTCCATTTGGTGCTGGGGAAAGGGTCTTGTTTTTTTTTTCCCCCTCCCCCTCATGATGGATGTTTGCTGGACACACCCTTTTACTTGCGTCATAGTGGGTCCTACTGGCCCCCTGGGGAACTCACTTTGTAAAACGTTTTGTTATAGTAGCCTTAATTTTTTTTTACTTTACAATTTGTTTTTGTTTTTTGAGAGGATAGGACATAAACAAAGCCACCAGGGGATTCAAACATACATGCATATCAAGTGACATGGAGACAGACTAGTCCCTCAACATGTACATCAAGTCCAAAGTTACACTTCTACTAAAGATTGGTACAACTGCCATTTTTCAAGCAGTTTTTGAATAGACTTTACGCTTTTCACAACTTGCTGTTCAAAATTATATTTTGTCTTTAAATAATGTAGAAAGCTTATTACAGTTGGAAGTTTTTTTTTTTTTCTCATGTTTGCATTTATAATTAAATATTTCGCTAGAAGTAATATGAAGTCAAAGGTTTCATCACCTCTGAAATTATTGGAATGCCAAAATAATACCAATTCATCAGACAAATTTAATGAAACCACATGCTGACATTTTTCTTTTATTGTTGCTTGAAGTTGTTGCCAAAATGTGCCATGTGTTCACAAAACCAAAACAGATGCTCAATCTTTTCCCTTTCTTATGTTACAAAATGTACAATGATCATTCAGTTCAATTCTCATGTTTGACAACACAATATTTGTGCCCAATATATGGTATCGAATGTTTATCTGAAACCATTTTTTTTTTTTTTTATTTTGTTGTACCTTTTTTAAAAATGACATCCCATTCCAATTCCTGTTCAAGTTTTTTTATTCCTCTGCAAAAGCAGGGTTTATGTGTCACAGAGAAAGGCATCATAATAAACATGTGCTCTCTGCTGACCAAGCAGATAAGTTGCCACAATTTAGACCTAGCTTCATTCTTAAAAAGACTGTTTAATCAGCTCCACTCTTGTTCTTTGCCATTGTTACTGCAGTTTTCCGAATATACGCGTTTACTTCCCTTAATAATCCAGTACACAAAATAAAGTCAATGCAAGATCCATATTTGTCATTGAACTCTATCTATGTCAAAAGCGTGCAATCTTCTTTCACAATATCCAATTGTGTATATACTTTTGTCGAGCAGACTTTGATCAAGGCTTGGTTTTGTTGTTGTTTATCTTGATATTTTCATTGTAAAATATATTTTTGGAAGCCATTCCTTTGGAAATGCAAGTATAATCCTGCGGCCAAATTCTTTGCATGCCTCAAATACATCAGCCCCAAAATTTGTTTTTTAGAACAATTGGCCTAAAGGACGACTGCAACCAATATTTTTCAGATAATCTATTCTTGGACAACTTGCCAAAGTAATACCTTTCCACTTGCGAGATGATATTCTTATTTTTTCTAATCCATGCAAGTTTTAATGCAAATGTATATTTTTTTTATTCTTGGCACACCAAGTCCTCCATTCATTATGTTTTCAACAATAGTGTTTCTACTTATGCGATCCCGTTTTCTATTCCAAACAGATTGAAAGACTGAGTTTGAATAGCATTAATTACATCATTGGGAGGATTTGGAAGTAGAATCCAGAGATGAATTAGTTTGGACAAGACTAAAGACTTTAAAACAGGCACCCTGCCAAGTGGAGTAATCTGTCCTTTTAACCGTACCTTATATAACATTTGTTTAAACCAGCCTCTATGTTTATTTCTGAACAGTCAGCAAGATCACTAGTAAATAAGAAACCCAGAATTTTAAAGTACTGTGGATTCCATTGAATACATAAATGTTGCATATAGCGAATCGTCGAGTTTTTTTCTACTGCTGAGCCATAAAGCACATGTTTTCTTTTCTGTGTTTAATATCAAATTTGATTTTCTCCCAAACCTATCAATTGTTATCAGAGTTTCCTAAAAAGACACTTTGTCACCTTCAAGCATAATTTCTGCATCGTCCACATATTGTAAAAGTTTGTGTTCTGTATCATTTATTTGGATCCCTTTTTAGTTCTATTATCTCTCAACATAATGGCAAGGATTTCCTCACACAAAAGGAATATAGTAGGGTGAAACTGGGTCACCCTGCCTGCACCCATGACCTACAGGAAACCAAACTAGATGCCTAGCCATTCACAAGAACAGTTGACTTAATATTATTATAAAAAGTAGTTATCCATTTACGTATATCTGGTCCAAAACCGAATGCTACAAGTACTTTATTCATGAATCCCCATTGAAGGCTTTCTCGAAATTTAAACATAAAAGCAAACTAGCAGTTGCAGTGTTTGTAAGTAGTTAATTAATTATAGATTAACCTAATGTTATCTCCGATATATCTTTTGGTCATAAATCCTGTTTTGTCTTCATTGATCAAACTTGGAAGAACCAGTTTTAGTCTATTCGCAACACACGCTGACTCTATCTTATAAACAACATTTAAGAGAGTAATTAGTCTACAGTTTTTTTTTAATGGCATCTCGAGATTTATCACCTTGAGCAAGACAAACTATAATTCCTTCCTTTTGTGTGGTGGACAACTCGCCTAGTTTAAAATCTTCATTTAAGGATCGGACAACGATTATTCTAGGTGATGGCCATAGCAATTTGAAGAACTTAACAGTAAATCCATCTGATCCATGGCTTTTAATGTTTTTCATCAGTTGAAGGCATAGCCAACCTCATCTATAGAAGTTCCTCCTTCTAATTGTACCTTTTCTTGGTCTGTTAAAACATGAAGTAAATTACCATTTTCAGATAATTTGCAATCCTCAACTTCCTTTATCCGGTACAATTTTTCATAAGATTTTTCACTTCTTGTTGGATCCTTTCATCATTGGATATTTCTGAACCATCATCTAATGTTAACTTGGTCATATTTTTGTTTAAGAAGTTTCTTTTTTTTTTCAAGTGAGCAGAAATATTGATTGACCTGTTCCCCTTCTGCTATCCAACGTGCTCGTGATCGAAACATGACCGCTTGCATTTTAGCCTCCATAAGTCTGACTAGTTCCTCTTTGTCCTGCTCTAAATCATGTCTTTCTTCATCAGTCAAACTGTTCCTTTGTCTCTACGTTTTTCCATATTCACTTGAATGCGCGTCTGCTTTTCATTACTTCTGCATTCTTTTTTCCCATTGCAAATGCTGTAGTTGGACTTATTATTTTCATTAATGAAACATCTAAAAAGAGTTTATCTGTAATAGTAAACTGAATTTCTGAACGCTCAATAAATGGCGGTTGTTTCCTTAAATAGGGCCGTACTGTCATACTTTTCTATTACAGCTTTAATTTCCTCATTAATTTCACCAATGTTCTGTTTGCCCTTCAACAACGAACAATTAAATTCCAGAAGTATCGTTTAGTTTCTTTAGCAATGTTAAAGTCAGATTAATCATTGAATGGTCTGTCTTGTATCCTTGCTTATATCTGCATCCATGACAAAGGGGGACTCATGATCTCAAACTAGAAAAAAAATCAAGTCTACTTTGCTGCAGAGGTGAGGATCTGTATCATGTATATCTTTTTGATTATGGATTCAAAATTCTCCATTTATCTGTAAGATCTAGATTAGGCATCATGTCTTTAACTTGCTGTTGTACATTAGCATTGTTATAATGCTTGTAGTTACAATAATCCACTGGAAAAACAAGGTTCCAGTCCCCTCCAGTTAAAACATTTTCAACACCTATGTCCTTAATATTACCTTCTAACTCAAAAAAAAAAAAAAAAATCAGATTATCCTGATTTGGTCCATACAGGTTAATGATCAACATTATCTTATCCAAAATGAAAACAATGGCGAAAATGTAGTTTCCACCTGTATCTTTGTAAACCTTCTTTCCTCAAAATTTAAGATTATTGTTAAAGAGAATCGCAACACCTCTTGAAGTTGACAAATACTAAGCAAAATATGCTTTATAACCCCATTCTGCTCTGATACACATTTCAGGTTTGGGGTCAAAATGGGTATCCTGTAAAAGATAGACTGAAAACGCCATTTCTCCTCAATAGTGAAACACAACCCTCCTCTTTTGTTTTTGATCTGCTAGGCCTCAGCAGTTCATTGAACAAAACCTTACATGTTCCTCACGTTATATCGTTATAAGTGGAGGCAGAAACACACAAATATAGGCAGAAACACCCATCCCTAGCAATCGACACAATATCCAACTGAAATACAGGCAGCTAAATACAGACAAAATCCAGTCCCCTAAGTGACAACAAAAGCTCACCATCTCTCTCACAAAGGGAAAACAGCATCTCATTCAAAAAAAAAGGATTTCCTCCAGTTGAACATAACAAAGACCAAATGTACAAAGAAAAACAAGCATGACGTAAGACAAAGCAAAAAATAGTAAAGTCTGGAAATCAAGGATATAATAACAATACATTGTTTAATTTTGGGAGCGGTGCACTTATGTGGCACACCTTGGACATCACACTTTTAAATGCTTCTTGGATATATCTAATATTCCCCGAAACATTTGTTTCACAATATGCGTTATCTGCGACGTGTCTCTAGGATTTTTGAATACAACCATGTAGTGGGCGTTCAAACTGATCATTCTGAATTCCTTCTGTTTCGAAAAATAAATTTTGGATAATGTACATTACGCTCACATGATGATGATGATTAACTTTCATAAACAACTTCGTAACGCGACCGCCCGTTTCATTCATTAAATCATCAATGATCATGAAATGTCTACAGTCTCCTTTCCTCGCATCTATACCTGGTTAGCCTACCGTAAACGTCACCAGTGTCAGATCGTTATATGAAGGTTGCCATTCACCAAAACACTACATTATTTCTTCAGGTATTGGTACCATCATTTCTGATTTAAACAAAGTTATATTCCCCTGTCCATTGATTTTATGAACCGATGAGATGTTTAACTGAAATCCAAATTCCTTTATATGAATGTATGTCATATGTGAGAAAATTGGTAATGTGACAAAATTATTGTTTATTTGCTGTGAATGTGTGCGACCACAAATCAATTTCTCAAATTGAGATAATAAAGTTTACTTGACTTGATTTGACTTGACTTGATACATCTTTTTAAAATGTTTACAAAATGAGTTTTCCCAGGGCCAGTAGGACCACTATGATGCAAGTAAAAGGGTGTGTCCAGCAAACATCCATCATGAGGGGGATGGAATAAAAAGAAACAAGACCCTTTCCCCGACACCAAATGGACTGTCCCTAGTGTGACCTACTCAGTAACCCTTCTCATCTGAGCCACGCTCGAGTTGCTTTTACTTATACCCTTGACTGATTTTGTAAGCCACCCTCTTTCCCCTCACGCTCGACGGATTGGGTGACTCGGGGGTGATTGCCCCTTACAAAACGATACTCAAACTGCGTAGTAAAAAAAAAAAAGAAAAATGTTAAGGCCGTTTCACGCGCCATTTCGCTTTAAGATCACAACACTCTGCACGAGATTGTACTTCCTGGGTGATGACGTTCCCGGGATGAGGTCATTTCCTGTAAGATGACGCCATTTTCCGAGTGATGTCACTTCCTGTGAGGTTAGATCATATGATGTCACTCCTTTGACACTTCTGGGATGATGTCAATTTCTCCTATCACCTCGTTTTTGGGTGATGTAACTTCCCGTATGAGGTTATTTTCGCTGATGTCACTTCCGATGACGTCATACATTCCTTACATTCCATCCTCACACCCATAGTGCCTGATGCCTACCTATGATACTACTCCTGTCCCTTTCCAGCAACACCCTTTTCACTGCTAAAGTGCTACGTCCCAGCCCTACCCTACCCACCACCTGCACCACTGTGTTAAAGTACTATGTCCCAGCCCCACACACTGTCTGCACCACTGTTAAAGTACTATGTACCAGCCCCACACACTGTCTGCACCACTGTTAAAGTACTATGTCCCAGCCCCACACACTGCCTGCACCACTGTTAAAGTGCAATGTCCCAGCCCCACACACTGCCTGCACCACTGTTAAAGTACTATGTCCCAGCCCCACACACTGCCTGCACCACTGTTAAAGTGCTATGTCCCAGCCCCACACACTGCCTGCACCACTGTTAAAGTACTATGTGCCCAGTCCTACCCACCACCTGCACCACTGTTAAAGTGCTATGTCCCAGCCCCACACACTGCCTGCACCACTGTTAAAGTACTATGTCCCAGCCCTACCCACCACATACCACTGTTAAACTTAAAGTACTATGTCCCAGCCCCACACACTGTCTGCACCACTGTCAAAGTGCTATGTCCCAGCCCTACCAACCACCTGCACCACTGTTAAAGTACAATGTCCCAGCCCCACACACAGTCTGACCACTGTTAAAGTACTATGCCCCAGTCCTACCCACTGTCTGCACCACTGTTAAAGTACTATGTCCTAGGCCTACCCATCATCTGCACCACTGTTAAAGTGCTAAGTCATAGTCCTATCCATCATCTGCACCACTGTCAAAGTTCTATGACCTGGTCCTACCTAACATCTGCACCACTGTTAAAGTACTATGTCTTAGTCCTACCCACCACCTGAACCACTGTTAAAGTACTATGTCATAGTCCTACCTATCATCTGCACCACTGTTAAAGTGCTATGTCCCAGCCCTACCCACTGCCTGCACCACTGTTAAAGTACTATGCCCCAGCCCTACCAACTGCCTGCACCACTGTTAAAGTCCTATGTCCTAGTCCTACACACTGCCTGCACCACTGTTAAAGTGCTATGTCCTAGTCCTACCCACCACCTGCATCACTGTGTTAAAGGGCTATGTCCTAGTCCTACCCACTGCCTGAACCACTGTTAAAGTGCTATGTCCTAGTCCTATCAACCACCTGAACCACTGTTAAAGTACTATGTCCCAGCCCTACCCACTGTCTGCACCACTGTTAAAGTACTATGTCCCAGCCCTACCCACCTCCTGCACCACTGTTAAAGTACTATGTCATAGTCCTACCCACCGCCTGAACCACTGTTAAAGTGCTATGTCCTAGTCCTACCTATCATCTGCACCACTGTTAAAGTGCTATGTCCTAGTCCTACCCACCGCCTGCACCACTGTTAAATTACTTTGTCCCAGTGGTGCCCACCACCTGCACCACTGTTAAAGTACTATGTCCCAGTCCTACCCACCGCCTGCACCACTGTTAAAGTACTATGTCCCAGTGCTGCCCACTGCCTGCACCACTGTTAAAGTACTATGTCCCAGCCCCCACAGACTGCCTGCACCACTGTTAAAGTACTATGTCCCAGTGCTGCCCACTGCCTGCACCACTGTTAAAGTACTATGTCCCAGTGCTGCCCACTGCCTGCACCACTGTTAAAGTACTATGTCCCAGTCCTACCCACTACCTGCACCACTGTTAAAGTGCTATGTCCCAGTGCTGCCCACACTGCTGCACCACTGTTAAAGTACTATGTCCCAGTGCTGCCCACTGCCTGCACCACTGTTAAAGTACTATGTCCCAGTGCTGCCCACTGCCTGCACCACTGTTAAAGTACTATGTCCCAGTGCTGCCCACTACCTGCACCACTGTTAAAGTACTATGTCCCAGTGCTGCCCACTGCCTGCACCACTGTTAAAGTACTATGTCCCAGTCCTACCCACTACCTGCACCACTGTTAAAGTGCTATTTCCTTGCCCTACCCACCGCCTGCACAAACAGAACGTGTTCAGCTTGGAGTTATATCACTGGAGCAAAAATAGCGTAATGTTGGCCCAGTCCTATAGGCCGGAATAGCTCAGTGGTAGAGCGCCGAACTCGTAATCTTGGTGTGTTGTGGGATCGAATCTCCGCCGGGCCGTTACGGTACAGGGCGATTTTTCCTCGGAGTTAACATTGGTTCTGACTCCATTTCTCATATAGTCCGTCGAATGAGACTATAAACCGAGGTTCCGTGTGTGAACGCACGCATAACATCTTGCACACACGTAAAATCCCATCACCAACTTTCGGAAGAGAATGCCAGTTTGGCCGTTGGTAGGGATGACACGTTACACATAGCATGCACCTTCCCGAAGTTGGAGTATGGCTGCCTTAATGGCGGGATAAAAAGAAAAACGGTCATACACACAAAAGTCCACTCCCTTTGTTGGGCAGGGGATGTCCACAGGAGTATCAGCCTGCATACGCAGAAGTCCCGGTCTTCTTGACAGTTTCACTCCATTAGGACTTGGCTATCTTTTTCTCTTTTTTCTTATTTTTTTTTCTTTTTTCTTTTTTTCTTTTTTCTGTGTCTTATTTTCCTTGCCACCTCAGAGGTGTTTGTGCCACGCCGCTCATTCCAGGTTTCTGTCCACAGCCACACCATAGTTTGTCCCGCTGCAGCCCCGATACTGACAGTCCATACGTCACTATCATGTGGTCATGAGGCAACCCACCAGAGGAGATACTGCACTGCTGCTGAGTGTTGTGTGCATTCAGCAGCGCCTGTTCTGATC
>JADBJO010026388.1:0-2500 GCA_016801955.1 Conus betulinus | reverse complement strand
GGGATTGGACACTGAATTTTCCTTTTTACGGCCAGTTAAGCTGTTGATGTTTGCAATGAAAGTGCAAGTTTTACATCCAGGTTGATTGCAACGGGCAATTTCCGGCTGAAGAGTTGGTGTTTTTTACAGAACTTGGTTCGTACCAGATGATCGCGAAGATTTTTGTCTCTCTTGTAGGCGATGAAGGGAGATTTGGGGAAGATCGATTTCAGCTTTGGAGCTGATTGTAAGATTTTGAAATGGCGTGAGAAAGATGTTTTTGACAGGAATATTATGGGGGTGGTAGATAAGTGTCAATAGAATACGGTCATTGTTGTCTGCATCCGGTTTGGACGTCAAGGCTTCTGACCGGGAGACGGAGTTGGCTCGAACAAGAGCCTCTTGAACAATGGTATGTGGATATCCACGTTTTTCAAAAAAAGCATGCCATGTCCAGTGCCTTTGCTTCAAAGTCCTGGTCATCACGACACAGGCGTCGGAGACGTAGGAACTGGAAGAAGGGAATGTTGTCTTTTGCAGGGCGTGAATGACTAGATGAATACAATAGGTATGAATGAGAATACGTGGGCTTGTAGAAAACAGAAGCTGACAGGTGTTGTGAATCAGCTGAGATGGACAGCTGGATATCCAAGAATGAAACAGTGGTTTCCGGAATCTCGTAGGTGAAGCGAAGAGATGGATGGAAATCGGAAACTAATGTTATAACTGTAGAAGGTCAGATTTTGAACTGGATGTAGCTCCTACACAATCATCAATGAAACGTTTGAAGAGGTCAGAAATTTTCCTTGGAAGGTGTGAAAGATCTTTTCTTCTATGTATCCGACGAAAAGGCATGCATATGATGGTCCCATTTTGGTGTCCATGGCTACTCCACGTACTTGTCGGTAGCGGTTTCAGCAAAATAGAATGAGTCTAATGTTAGCACTAGTTCAGCAAGACGGACTATGGTGGTGATATTAATGTTCAGGTGGCATTTTTGAGAAAGTGACTGACAGCTGTAAGGCCTTCATTGTGAGGTATGTTAGTATACAAAGCTGTCACATCCATAGTGAAGAGGAAACGAAGAGGAGTGTCAGGAGGAAAGACGAACTGGTCGAACGTGTTCAGAGTATGGTTGGTATCTTTAACGTAGGTTGGAAGCGCTGCAGCTAGGGGCTGAAAGACAGAGTCCAAGAACTCAGAGATGAGACTAGTGGGACAAGAGCAAGCTGAAATAATCGGTCGACCAGATTGTTGTAGATTTTGGGAAGGCGGTAGAAATGGGGTTCACTTGTAATGGCAGATGAAGCCTCAGAGGGTAGATGTCCAGAAGAGATGGCATTTTTGATGGTTTTGCGAATCAAAGTATTGTCAGTGAATGTTTTTCCTCTTTTTTCAGCGATCAGTGTGCGTGGATATGTGTGCGTGTGTATGCGATTCTATGTGATTCGTGTGTGTGTGTGTGTGTGTGTGTGTGTGTGTGTGTGTGTGTGTGTGTGTGTGTGTGGAGACATATATGCCAAGGGACCACAGACACAATCACCGTGTCTCACTGACGAGTCCGATCCAGCGGACGAAAGGCCTAGGAGCAGGCAATATGAATAATTCTGTCTTCAGGATGGGTTACTATGGTCTCCGTAGGCTGCTAGTGAAGGATTTACATTTATAATCAATTCATCTGACTTTTCATTCTCATTTTCTTTACCCCCACCCCAGTCCCTCACCATCTCCCTCCTTCGAATCTTTGCCAAGTCGTTAATATAATGATGGAGGAATTGTTAGCCTGCACTTGTTTTCACTCACTACTAAATTGTTCATGGGCGACAACCATAAAGAACCAAGGGAAGCAGGAAGGGAAGTTTTGGGCTTGTTGGTGGGGTTGGAGTGGAATGTATTAATGTAAAATAACCGCGGCGTCTTAGAACATTTTTTTTTTTGTAGTAGAAGCAGCTAAACAGTACCGCCACCAGAGCTCCCACCACGTGCATTCTCAAAAACCTATAACCCAGTGAAGAACATACACCCTACGTTCTCTGTTGGTGGGATTTCCCCCCATAAGCGTGGTTAATTTTAATTTAGGGGGCGGAGCAGGGCAACAGGCTTGCTTTGCCGCCCCCTTTCCCCCAACCCCCTGGTCTTTCCCACACCCCTTCCCGCCTTCAGCCCCCATTCACCCCCCCCCCCCCCCCCCCCCCCCCACTTTCCTCAGCTCCAAAGTCAGAGGTAAGCAGGCGGTTGCCCTCTGTTCAGATGTCTTTGTGGTTACTTCCAACGCTCTCTCTCTCTCTCTAACATCCCCCCCCCCCCCCCACCTCCAAGCCCCTTCTCTGCGCTTCTGTTTCGGCGCCACTGATGATAGAGAGCTGTTGGTTACAGTGGCAAAAATATAACTGTGAGTGTGATAACATCATGCTTCCCTTTCTGGCTGTGTTATTGTGCAGTTCGTGGATTTTGGGTGGGGAGGTGGGGGCAGGGTTAAGGAAGGTTCTGGAGGGGTTGGAGAGGGAGGGCAGGGGGTGGG
>JADBJO010026387.1:15000-22585 GCA_016801955.1 Conus betulinus | reverse complement strand
TCCATTCATCCCTCAGGACAAGAACGACTGAATGGTCACTGTACCCTGCCTGCAGTCGACTGTCACAAACCGTGACGGTCATCTCCTCTCAGGCCCTCACCCAGGACAGGCAGGTCGGCATGTATTTGTTCTATCCCCCTGGTCGTGTGAACCACTTCCCAGTAACTCTCCCTTCTTCAATACACGACTCGGGGTATTCCCCCTCTAGTGATGCCTGAGTTCGCATACGTGAAGAACCCAAGGAAAGTGATCTCAACATCCCTTAATTTGCCTAAAGGACTTAAAGGACTCGATAACATTCGGCCGACTCGTCACACCCCGTACCTAAGAGTGTTGTTCCAATCAACATTTTCTCGAGGGCGAATGTTCTCAATAAAGATAAAACAAAACTCAATTGCATGGGTCGATTTCCCTTTTGCTTCAAGACATCACTCCCATCTCTCTCACATGGCTAATGTACCCAATTAAAAGCAATACATCAATCAGGTAATACATTGAATCACCCTTTGTCGGTCATGAACGACCGTGCACAACATTTTACTCTAAACTGGCTCACATATAATCCAACTCTCTCTGTAGCGTTAGTTATCAGCATGTCCATACATATTAATTAATCACCCCATTCATTCCTAATGATAACACAACCATGATTAACCCCATATTGAAATTCAGGGGCGTGGCCTACTCTGCTCATCAAGATTCAAATTCAGGTGTGTGGCCCAGCCTCTTAACATCAAAATCAAATTCAGGCGTGTGGCCACAATCCACTCGCACTCTCTCACACACAATATGCAAATCAACCACTTATCGTGACATCACAAAATAAGACATTTTCACACTTTACCAAGCTGTGAGCAAAACAACATTAGACAATGGATATCAACCAGAAAAATGAAAACCATAACACGTGAGCACGTATTCAACCATAATGGGCAATGAGCAAAAGCAACGCATATATCATCAATCAAAAATGGAAAAAAAAGAAAAAAAAAAACGCACATGAACATAGACTGGACCCACCCCACAATAGGCACGCAAATCAAAATACAATGCTCTGTGTGTGGCGCTGCACGAGTAGCGACGCTGTGATCGATTGTCTGCGATTTTGTGATCTTTTGGGGCTGTTGTGCTTTGTGTTTGGATGTGGAACTGTGCCCAATGATTATAAAGTATTCAAGATGAAAAGTGTAAACCAGCAAGTTTATATGCTTTAATGATTGTGATTTTTTTTCTGTTGAATTTGTGTAACAGTGCAGTTTCGCATTTCCAACATGGCGGACATGTAAACAATGCAGGCATGTTTTATACCCGCGACACACTTTTAAACATTCAGACACTCTGCAGACACCAGCGCTCACCCATTTCATTTATTTCCACCAGCCATTTTATCAGCAAGTTTTAGAAACAATCAAGTCAAGACAACCAGAAAGACAGCAAATCAAGCAAGAGGAAGAGAGGACAGAGAGGGGGAGTGAGAAACAGACTGAAGAAGAACGGTATTTACATCCCCCTCCCGTCAATCATTCTAGCCAATGTCCGAACGATCAGACCAGTTTCACAGAACAATAATTTTGATGAACTGCAAGCAAACGTACGTTATTTAAACGAATTCAGAAATGCGAATGTGCTGTGTTTTTTGAAACCTGACTGAGTGAAGAGATAGCAGGTGACATTTTAGCTTTGGACGGATTAGGAGTGCCACTGAGAATGGACAGAGACAAGTGCGTGACAGAGAAATCAAGGGTGGGGGGTGGGGGGGGGGGGGTGGGTATGTATGTGAGCGAGAAGTGGTGTAACAGTGAGAACGTTAAAGTGCGTCGTCAAGTGTGTACGCGTGATGTTGAACTTTTAGCAGTGTCACTGCGACCGAAATACCTGCCACGCGAGTTAGGACAGCTCTTTATATGACTGTTGTTTACATGCTACCATCCACAAATGCTGCACGTGCAGCCGCAGAAATCACGGACTCTGTTCGTGTGCTGCAGCAGGCCATTTCACCTGAGTGCTATAGGTTGTGGGTGATGTCATCTGTAAAAGAGGAATTCTTTGTATTGGTAGATTGCGAGCGATGACATTAGTGACAAAGGTGTATTTTATGTATGAATACGTTTTCAGTGATGTCATCCATGATATAGGGATCTTTATACATTTGTGAGTCGTTAGTGATGTTATCAGTGATAGATGGGTATTCTATGTATTGTTGAATTGTGAGTTTTATCATCAGTGATACAGATGTATTGTATGTATTGGTAGGTTGTGCGTGAAGTCATCTGTGACGGAGGCGTTTTCAACTTACGGTGATTATGAGTGCTATCATCAGAGATAGACTTATTGTATGTACGTTGTCAGTTTGTAAATGACGTCATCAGAAGAAGAGATGTATTGTAGGTACTGGTAGATTGTCAGTGCTGTCACCAGAGGTAGAGCTGTATTGTTTGTACTGGTAGATTGTGCACAATGTCATGAGAGGTAGAGATGCATGTATTGGTAGATTGTGAGTGATACCATCAGAGGTAGAGATGAA
Source organism: Conus betulinus (assembly GCA_016801955.1). NCBI lineage: Eukaryota > Metazoa > Mollusca > Gastropoda > Neogastropoda > Conidae > Conus > Conus betulinus. The sequence continues at coordinate 20,061 of JADBJO010026387.1, read as the reverse complement.
TTCCAGGTATTGGTGGATCGTGAGTAATGTCATCAGAAGTAGAGATGTATTGTGGGTATTGGTAGTATGTAATCAGAGTTAGAGATGTAGGTATTGGTCGATTGTAAGTGATGTCCTCAGAGGTAGAGATGATGTATTGTAGGCATTGGTAGATTGTGAGTGATGTCATGAGAGGTAGAGATGTCGGCATTGGTAGACTGTGAGTAATGTCATCAGAGGTAGAGATGTAGGTATTGGTAGATAGTAAGTGATGTCATCAGAAGTAGATATGTAGGTATTGGTAGATTGAGAGTGATGTCATCAGATGTAGAGAGGTATGTATCGGTAGGTTGTAAGTGATGTCATCACAGTTAGAGATGTAGGTATTGGTAGTAGATTGTAAGTGATGTCATCAGAAGTAGAGATGTAATGTAGGTACTGGCAGTTTGTGAGTGATATCATTAGAGATATAGATGTAGGTATTGGTAGATTGTAAGTGATGTCATCAGAAGTAGAGATCTAGGTACTGGTTGATTGTGAGTAATGTCATCAGAGGTAGAGATGTAGTTATTGATAGATTTTGCGTAATGTCATGAGAGGTAGAGATGCAGGTACTGGTAGATTGTGAGTGATGTCGTCAGAGGTAGAGATGTAAGTACAGGTAGATTTTAAGGGATGTCATGAGAGATAGAGATGTCGGTATTGGTAGATAGTGAGTAACCTCATCAAAGGTAGAGATGTAGGTATTGGTAGATTGTGAGTAATATCATCGGAGGAACAGATGTAGTTATTGGTAGATTTTGAGTAATGTCATCACAGGTAGAGATGTAGGTATTGGTAAATTTTGAGTAATGTCATCAAAGGTAGAGAGGTAGGTACTAGTAGATTGTGAGTAATGTCATCAGAGGTAGAGATGTAGGTATTGATAGATTGTAAGTGATGCCATCAGAAGTAGATATGTAGGTATTGGTAGATTGTGAGTTATGTCATTAGAGTTAGAGAAGTGTGTATTGTAGGTTGTAAGTAATGTCATCACAGGTAGAGATTGGTAGATAGTAAGTGATGTCATCAGAAGTAGAGATGTAATGTAGGTACTGGTCGTTTGTGAGTGATGATCATGAGAGGTAGAGATGTAGGTACTTTTAGCTTGCGAGTCATATAATCAAAGATAGAGGTGCAGGTATTGGTACTTTGTAAGTGATGTCATCAAAGATAGAGATGTAGGTACTGGTACTTTGTAAGTGATGTCATCAAAGATAGAGATGTAGGTATTGGTACTTTGTAAGTGACATCATCAAAGATAGAGATGTAGGTATTGGTACTTTGTAAGTGACGTCATCAAAGACAGAGATGTAGGTATTGGTACTTTGTAAGTGATGTCATCAAAGATAGAGATGTAGGTATTGGTACTTTGTAAGTGACGTCATCAAAGATAGAGATGTAGGTATTGGTACTTTGTAAGTGACGTCATCAGTGATAGGCTTTTCATGGACTGCTTTGATGAAATGAATGATTGGAAGCATGCATCAGGCATGACAACGCTTCCACTAATCTCAGAATGTTTTTTTTGGTAAAGTACTGCCACACCTTTTCTTTGTGAGTGCGATTGAATGTCGCTGCTAGGGATGCCTTGAAGCCTTCATTTTCTCTCATAAGAAGTCCGCCCCTTGCGTCTTTAAAAATGTTTTAAAGGTTTAGTTGAAGAGCCCTGTGCCTCTGTCTGAAGTCAAAAATGTTTTCTCCTTCATTTAAATGGCTGTCACCAAGGTCTCTTCCGTCTTGTTTTTAAGTAGAACGATCAACGCAAATTTACCGAGGATGTCGATGTGTGGCAACAAATACGTTAAACCATCATGTTCTTTAAGCTGTTCACATCAATCAGATCTGCTCGCTACTTGTGAACTATTCCTCCAGCAATGATGCAACACCAAGACAGTTTCCATTCCATGCATCTTCATGCGATAACCATGTTTTGACAAACGGAATGTTTAAGTTTAAAATTTTGTCATTTTTGTTATCAAAGCACCTGCTCCATAATAAGCCCCCTAGGGTGTTGAGTAGGGATAAAGACTGAGTCGTGTTGGAGGGTTTCCTTTGTCCACCACGGGTCCATTTTTGTGATTTTTTTTTTTTCGTTTTCTCGATTAAGTCATGTTGGAGGGTGTCCTTTGTCACAACACTGGCCATTTTTAATGAAACCTTTTTTTTTCGTTTTCTGGATTTACTGTTTTTACCGTATGGGTAAATACTTCCTTCAAGTCTGTTTCTTGTAGCAGCTGCAAACACTCAGGTTCACACGTTCTTGCTGGCTAAAGAGGTATAGGTAATATTTGACTAGGAATAAAATGCAAATGGTCAGGAAGTCAGTTTCTGAGGGGTGTTCAACTGCACAAAGCTGTAGCATTATTTCCATCTTTGGAGCTCGAAGTTGTGTGGCTTTCTGAGGATGATGTAGACCACGTCAATAAAGTTCCAGGTCAGGTACGGCTTTCGTTCAAAGTGCAAAGTGTTGCAGCAAGTCATCAGATTTCTCCCCCCCCCCCCCCCCCCTATTTTTTTTAACGTTTTTTGGATACTCTCCATCACATGTTTTATCAGCGTCTCCCCAACAACTCATGTTACATTGCTGATGACGTTGGAAGAAGAGTACTTTTTAACCTCACAGTACCCAACGGTTTTTCTTTAAACTGGCCGAAACGATTTCAGTACTTCTAAACAGTAATACTTATTGGTGCTAAGGTTATACTCCTAAAGGTTGGTGTTGTGTTGCAGGTCTGTTTGTATCTGTAAAAGGGATCTTAAAAGGGACACTGGCCTCGAAAACATCAATGAGATCAAGGCAGCTATGCTTGACAGGAAGCAAGTGGAAGGAGTACGTCACAGAAACTCGATCGGTAGAGCGGCCTAACTGAACTGAACTGAACTGAACTTGTATCTGTAGAAAGGTTAGTGTCGTTTTGCAGGTCTGTTTGTATCTGTAGAAAGGTTGGTGTTCTTGTGCAGGTCTGTATCTGTAGAAAGGTTGTTGTTTCTACTGCAGGTCTGTTTGTATCTGTAAAAAAGGTTGGTGTTCTACTGCAGGTCTGTTTGTATCTGTAGAAAGGTTGGTATCTTTTAGGAGATCGTAGTAAAGGTTGTTCTGCACAGTTCTTAGCTGCTGACAATGCTTGGGTTATTGAACAGCAGAGCTGACCACTCAGACTGTTCCATATCTTTTGATCTCCCTTGCGTCCTTGAATGGATCCTCAAGCATAGGCTCTCAAAGATTGTCCCCTACACTTTACACTGTTTGCAAAATGTTTTTAGTTTTTCAGCAACTTTTTTCCCCTTCACACTTTCGTTTTGTTTCATTCTACTAACCTTCGCTGGCTGCTTTGGGGGTGCTGTTGGATTCTTTTTTTCGAACTCTTGGTGGTGAGAACACCACAAAATTATAGACTGTGGTGTGTCTCTATTTGACACCAAGGGCATAAACCCAGCCAACCATGTTTTCTTTACGAGTCCATTCCAACATACAAAAAATCTAGAAGCTGGCAAAAGTAGATCTGTTTTCGGGGAGGGAAATATAGGAGCAGGCGGAAATAGATCCAAGTCTAGGAACAGGCAAAAGTAGATCTGTTTGGGTGGTAACTAGTACGGTGTATTCTACCTGCAATGCATAAACTCTTTCCAATGCCGTCAGTACAGCCAGTGACCACTGCAACACAAGATGCTAAAACCGTATTGTTGACCTCATTGGTCAAAAGGTCATTTGTCTGAAGATATATGAAATATGCAGCACGAAAAAAAAAACAACATGATTTGGAAAAAAAATATGACAGTATTATATAAATGGCTGAATCACAACTTGATACATTTAACAGTGAAACCGTTCCTTCCCTCTTTCTGTCCCTGTTAAGCTCTCCCTTCTCACCATTACTATTATTTTCAGAGCACTATGTCACAAACAAATCATCTCACACCCAAGTTTCACCAGTTCTATTACCCTTAGACAAGCCACCTTATAAACAAATCCTCTCACGCCCAAACTACCTCACTACCTACCATATTGCCCCCTTCCCCCATCCACACCTCCTCGCTCTAACACCCCTTCATATGCACACCCCTCTACAAATACACCCCTTAACAACCACACTGCCAAGCAACCACACCTTTTACAGCCACTACGCCTAACAGCCACACCTCCTCATAATCACACCCTTTGCAAACTACAGCCTCTAAGTACACCCCCTCTCATAATCCCCCCCCCCCCCCCCCCCCTCCGTTCCTCTAACAAGCGAACTCGCTCAGTGCTAGCCCCCCTCGCAACCCCTATACCTCACAACCCCAACCTTTCAACCACAATACCTCACAGCCACAATACCTCACAGCAGCAATACTGCACGACCACAATACCTCACGACCACAATACCTAATAACCGCCATACCTCACGACCGCAATACCTCACGACCAAAATACCTTACAACAATATTTCAAAATCACAATATGTCACAACCACAATACCTCAGACAACAAAACCTCACTACCACAATACGTCACGACCACAATACCTCACAACACTGCCTCACAATCACAATACCTCACAATTACAATATTTCACAACCACAATACCTCACAACCACGATACCTCACAATCACAATACTCCACAACCACAATACCTCACGACAACAGTATCTCACAACCACCTCTCAACAATACATCAACCACAATACCTCACAACAATACTTCACAACCACATTATCTCACGATCACAATACCTCACAACAATACTCCACAACCACAATACCTCACAACAATATCTCACAGCCACAATACCTCACGACCACAATACCTCACACGAATACCTCACGACCCAAATACATCACAGCCACAATACATCACAATACCTCGTCCTAACATCAAAACCACAAACATTGTTCCTGCAAACATTGTTCCTGCAGACAACAACCAGTTATTCAATTGAGCTTAAACTTGACAGAATTATCACATGCACAGATTCGACGATCTTGAACTAATATCTGTGTCAAATGACAAATAGTAGGGCGCCATCTTTATTTCATTTAATAGGAGAGGGACAGCC
>JADBJO010026387.1:0-12500 GCA_016801955.1 Conus betulinus | reverse complement strand
CACTGTTCATGTCCTGATGCCTAGCCCAGTGGAATCATGTCTGTAAGCACTGTTCATGCTGTGATGCCTAGCCCAGTGGAACCATGTCTGTAAGCACTGTTCATGTCCTGATGCCTAGCCCAGTGGAACCATGACTGTAAGCACTGTTCATGTCCCGATGCCTAGCCCAGTGGAATCATGACTGTAAGCACTGTTCATGCCCCGATGCCTAGCCCAGTGGAATCATGTCTGTAAGCACTGTTCATGTCCCGATGCCTAGCCCAGTGGAATCATGTCTGTAAGCACTGTTCATGTCCCGATGCCTAGCCCAGTGGAATCATGTCTGTAAGCACTGTTTATACTGTGATGCCTAGCCCAGAGGAACCATGTCTGTAAGCACTGTTCATACTCTGATGCTTAGCCCAGTGGAACCATGACTGTAAGCACTGTTCATGCTGTGATGCCTGGCCCAGTGGAATCATGACTGTAAGCACTGTTCGTACTGTGATGCCTAGCCCAGTGGAACCATGTCTGTAAGCACTGTTTATACTGTGATGCCTAGCCCAGAGGAACCATGACTGTAAGCACTGTTTATACTGTGATGCCTAGCCCACAGGAACCATGTCTGTAAGCACTGTTCATACTGTGATGCCTAGCCCAGTGGAACCATGACTGTAAGCACTGTTCATGTGATACCTAGCCCAGTGGAACCATGACTGTAAGCACTGTTTATACTGTGATGCCTAGCCCACAGGAACCATGTCTGTAAGCACTGTTCATACTGTGATGCCTAGCCCAGTGGAACCATGACTGTAAGCACTGTTCATGTGATACCTAGCCCAGTGGAACCATGACTGTAAGCACTGTTCATGTGATACCTAGCCCAGAGGAACCATGACTGTAAGCACTGTTCATGTGATACCTAGCCCAGAGGAACCATGACTGTAAGCACTGTTCATGTGATACCTAGCCCAGAGGAACCATGTCTATAAGCACTGTTCATGCTGTGATGCCTAGCCCAGTGGAACCATGACTGTAAGCACTGTTCATGCGCGTCAAGTCGTGCCAAAGCTCTTTTTTGGGTTCGTTCAGGTTTCTTCTTCTTTTTCTTTATCGTCGTCGTCATCGTTGTCGTCGTCGCTCTAAAGATCAGTTTAAATAAATTCATATGTGCGTACCTGCCACCACGCCCTCCCACACACACTCATTCCTCTCTCTCTCTCTCTCTCTCTCACACACACACACACACACACACACACACACACACACACACACACACACACACACACACACAATTTCCCCATCACAGTGTAAAGTTACTTTTAGTGAATACACCTGAAATGGAACACACACACAAACATACACACACACGCACACACACGCACACACACACACACACACACACACACACACACACACACACACACACACACACACACACAGAGATCCTGAAAAATTCGACACCTGATAGAAATGCCGGCTGCATGTCGCCAGGCGAATGACTCACATTACCTGACCCACATTACTTGACCCACATTACTTGACGTGTCTTTTGGAGCATAGGACCTCTCTGCTACGACACAGACAGCTGAATACGTGTCTTTTGGAGCGTAGGACCTCTCTGCTATGACACTGACAGCCTAGGTCTGTGTGAGCGGAGGCCTGCAAGATAACATTAGGGAACTTTCAGTAACGTTACACTATATCTGTCTTCTCGTTCTTATTCTTTTCCCTGTTTCTTTAACTGCGCGGAGCGCTGCACTGAAGAGCTGTGCACAACTCGAGCTCTGTGGGTGAGTGTAGGTCACATTGCGGCTTGCACTGTTTCCTTGATGATCAATTGATACGGTGACAATGAAATCTCCAAATCAAAAGCCGTGCGTTTTGGGCGCTGCGGCACAAAATCTGACGATGACCCAAATGTAACATGTATTCATGGTTTGCTTTCAAAGTGTTAACCTAAAATCCAGTCACGAAAACTGAAACATTGGCTTCTTGATCATGTTTACGTAATATCTGGGTCATTCATGTCCCACTCCTCCCCCTTTCGTCCCAAAGTATCTGACTACAGATACAGTATCTAGGAAGGAAAAGGGGAGGCGGAGACAGGAGAGTAAAGGACATGTTCCTAGTGCAGTGGCCCTATGCCATGGTCTGATTACAAGCGCAGACTGCTGATGCGCTTTCTGTGGAGATGGAGACTACTGCGGTGGCCTTCTGACCACAACATTTGTTTGGCTGTGGTGGGTACAGACTAGTTGCGGAATCATTTCATCTGTGTATTCTATCCCTCCAATTGAACAACTTCTAGCTATCAAACAGGACAGTTTGTCGTCTTAAAATACTATTAAATGTCGTATTCTCTATGCATGTCAGATCTTTTTTTTGTGTGTGTATTTTCTCAAACTACAGTGACCTCGAACTTCATGGGAAAGAATCTGTTGTAAAGGAGGTGGGTACAAAAGGCTAGATTCTGATGTGGTCAGTGCTGACCAACATACAAAGTCCACTGGCGGGTAGTGATGACACTGAAGTACAATGGAAGGTACTGCAGGGTAGACTGACGTGTCGTGGTGACTCATCAGTACATACATGTTATGGCGACTCATCAATACATATGTATATATGTGTTGGTATACACAACATTCTTCCGGTGGCTGGCCTACGCAAGGAAAATGGAAAGTTGGCATGCTCAAGTACTCTCGTCATGTACATATCCAAGAAGACTGAGGTAAGGTAAGGTAATGTCGCTTATAGCCCAGCCGACCACAAAGGGCCATATCAGGGCTGTCACCGCAGTAAACAGTCAGTGCATTGCAAACACAATAAAACGCAATGAGAGGGTCGGTGGAGAACAGTGGCTTTGTCCGGTCAGGTGTTGTGACAGCTGCTGACTCACCTGCCCAGCGTCCATAGCGTTTTGGGTCGACAGGGAAACAGCGCCGTATGGCCCTGGCCGTCACACGCAGCAGCCGTGTGCTCAGTGTCAGCACCACATAGCCCACACTGACAGCCCCCACAACACACACATAGTCCGCGTACTTTCCAAAATAGCTCGCCATGCCTGCACACAGCACTGAAGAACTGGGTCACTGTCGGAATGTTTTGTGCTGGCTGCAGGCTGCACACCTATAATTCTTTTGCCAATGTCAAGCAAGTAAGAAGTCGAGTATATAAAAGCAGGCATAAGTAGAAGCTTTCAAAATAAATTACTCTGGCTGAACTCACCGTGCCATGCAAAAGCAGAATGGAGGATGCATACATCTGCAAGACTGAGAAGTATCCTGTCTAGCAAGCGGTTCAAGCAAATCTGCTAACTGACTAAAGAAGTTGCCCATAGAGGTTGGAGCAAGCAGGTTGTAGCCTTATCAGGCCACGATCTTATGGAAGAACTCTCGATTCTCCGTGTGAGCACCATGGCCTACAGGTAACAGCAGAAGCAGCTTAAAGAGTTCACACTGCATGCGGTCCAGGAGGAAGGAAAATGATCTTCATGAAGCAGCTTTCCACAAAACCCCAGAAGCTAAATGGCTGAGACGTCTGTCTCCAGACTCAGACTTGAGGGTCTGGACAATATGGGAGATGGATGTTCAAATCTGCTAGGGCAAAAAGGGTAAAGTGACAGCAAACAGGAATTTAGGAGATTGTGGCGGGTCTCCGATGCTCCCCCTCGTTATTAAAATATATATCATATGCAGGGATGCACGACGGGAGGGGGGGGGGGGGGGGGGGGTTATACACAGGAGCATTTACGCTTCCACAACCGAAATGCGCTCTCGCATAGGCACACGCACTCTGTCACTCACATCGGGCCCGCACACAAGGTGACGGGAAATCAATAACATTTCATAGAAAATAATCAAATTTTATCTGACTTGACTCCGAGCCCCAACCCGTCACTATACAACACACGTATCTGTATCATACAAAAATGTAAACATCATACAGATAACCTCATAATCGCATCCCCTGTTCTTCAGTTACTCTTACTTTAGCAGGAAAGAAAACAATCCAATATTCTGGTTGCACACTTGGTAACTTAATAAAAATGAAACGTTCATAACTTGCCAGCATTCCTTTGTTGACCAGTCAGTTCTCTAATCACATTGTGCGACTACGATCGCTGAAGCTGCCACACTGTTGTGTCCTCCCGATTGGCCAAATCCCAGTTGGGGGACACTGGCAACGTAGCTTGAGTTGTACTCTCAGACTGAGTTTCCCGGACTCCACTGAACTTCACCCTCTCCATGGAAAGGGTTCCTGTCAGCCTCCCCACAGGTATTCTCTCGCTGCAAACACCCCACCATTGTCTAGCAGCTCCCTGTTTAGGCCCCAAGAGGTTGATACGTCTTGCTGTCGACCGCCCCCACACAGGAGACAATGCTTCTCGTCATTGGCTCCGAGGTTACAGCAACCTCCACTGTCTTACGTCCCACCCAGGAAACAATTCTCTACCGTCGTTGGCTTGTAGGCGACAGCAAACCTCTGCTTCTCTCTGTATTTTCTTCAGCCCTCAGCAAGACAGGATGAGTTCACTTTCCCTTAAGTGAGTCGCACATTTCCTGGTTTTCCAAGCATCTTTTATCCATTCGCAAACACACAGAACCCAGGTTAAACTGATTCAACCAATGGAATCACTGGCACACACACATCACACAATTATACCAATCACTCCCTGAGTTATTTTTTATTCCACCAATGGAATCACTAGTCACCTACACATATACCACAGCTGCTAGCTCAAACACATGTTCATTCCCCGAAGCTACCCATTTTACTAACAGCCTGGACTCCTCCACAAATCAGATGCTTCAAGTATAGGATAGCTCTTTATGACTGTTGTTTACGTGCCACCATCCGCAAATGCTGCACGTGCAGCCGCAGAAATCACGGACTCTGTTCGTGCTCTGCAGGCCATTTCACCTGACGCACCGTGCTATAGGTTGTGGGTGATGTCATCTGTAAAAGAGGAATTCTTTGTATTGGTAGATTGCGAGCGATGACATTAGTGACAAAGGTGTATTTTATGTATGAATACGTTTTCAGTGATATCATCCATGATATAGGGATCTTTATACATTGTGGGTCGTTAGTGATGTTATCAGTGATAGATGGGTATTCTATGTATTATTGAATTGTGAGTTTTATCATCAGTGACATAGATGTATGTATTGGTAGGTTGTGCGTGAAGTCATCTGTGACGGAGGCGTTTTCAACTTATGGTGATTATGAGTGCTATCATCAGAGAAGACATTGTATGTACGTTGTCAGTTTGCAAATGACGTCATCAGAAGAAGAGATGTATTGTATTGTAGGTACTGGTAGATTGTCAGTGCTGTCACCAGAGGTAGAGCTGTATTGTTTGTACCGGTAGATTGTGCACAATGTCATGAGAGGTAGAGATGCGTGTATTGGCAGACTGTGAGTAATACCATCAGAGGTAGAGATGAATTCCAGGTATTGGTGGATTGTGAGTAATGTCATCAGAAGTAGAGATGTATTGTGGGTACTGGTAGGTTGTGAGCGATGTCATCGGAGTTAGAGATGTAAGTATTGGTAGATTATAAGTGATGTCCTCAGAGGTAGAGATGTATTGTAGGTATTGGTAGATTGTGAGTGATGTCATGAGAGGTACAGGTGTTGGTATTGGTAGACTGTGAGTAATGTCTCAGAGGTAGAGACGTAGGTATTGGTAGATAGTAAGTGATGTAATCAGAAGTAGAGATGTAGGTATTGGTAGATTGTAAGTGATGTCATCAGAAGTAGGTATGTAGGTATTGGTAGGTTGTAAGTGATGTCATCACAGGTAGAGATGCAGGTATTGGTAGATTGTAAGTGATGTCATCAGAAGTAGAGATGTAATGTAGGTACTGGCAGTTTGTGAGTGATATCATTAGAGATATAGATGTAGGTATTGGTAGATTGTAAGTGATGTCATCAGAAGTAGAGATCTAGGTACTGGTTGATTGTGAGTAATGTCATCAGAGGTAGAGATGTAGTTATTGATAGATTTTGCGTAATGTCATGAGAGGTAGAGATGCAGGTACTGGTAGATTGTGAGTGATGTCGTCAGAGGTAGAGATGTAAGTACAGGTAGATTTTAAGGGATGTCATGAGAGATAGCGATGTCGGTATTGGTAGATAGTGAGTAACCTCATCAAAGGTAGAGATGTAGGTATTGGTAGGTTGTGAGTAATATCATCGGAGGAACAGATGTAGTTATTGATAGATTTTGAGTAATGTCATCAGAGGTAGAGATGTAGGTATTGGTAAATTTTGAGTAATGCCATCAAAGGTAGAGATGTAGGTACTAGTAGATTGTGAGTAATGTCATCAGAGGTAGAGATGTAGGTATTGCTAGATTGTAAGTGATGTCATCAGAAGTAGAAATGTAGGTATTGGTAGATTGTGAGTGATGTCATTAGAGTTAGAGAAGTGTGTATCGGTAGGTTGTAAGTAATGTCATCACAGGTAGAGATTGGTAGATAGTAAGTGATATCATCAGAAGTAGAGATGTAATGTAGGTACTGGTCGTTTGTGAGTGATGTCATGAGAGGTAGAGATGTAGGTACTTTTAGCTTGCGAGTCATATAATCAAAGATAGAGGTGCAGGTATTGGTACTTTGTAAGTGATGTCATCAAAGATAGAGATGTAGGTATTGGTACTTTGTAAGTGATGTCATCAAAGATAGAGATGTAGGTATTGGTACTTTGTAAGTGATGTCATCAAAGACAGAGTTGTAGGTATTGGTACTTTGTAAGTGATGTCATCAAAGATAGAGATGTAGGTATTGGTACTTTGTAAGTGATGTCATCAAAGATAGAGATGTAGGTATTGGTACTTTGTAAGTGACATCATCAAAGATAGAGATGTAGGTATTGGTACTTTGTAAGTGATGTCATCAAAGATAGAGATGTAGGTATTGGTACTTTGTAAGTGACGTCATCAAAGACACAGAGATGTAGGTATTGGTACTTTGTAAGTGACGTCATCAAAGATAGAGATGTAGGTATTGGTACATTGTAAGTGACGTCATCAGTGATAGGCTTTTCATGGACTGCTTTGATGAAATGAATGTTGGAAGCATGCATCAGGCATGACAACGCTTCCACTAATCTCAGAATGTTTTTTTGGGTAAAGTACTGCCACACCTTTTCTTTGTGAGTGCGATTGAATGTCGCTGCTAGGGATGCCTTGAAGTCTTCATTTTTCTCATAAGAAGTCCGCCCCTTGCGTCTTTAAAAATGTTTTAAAGGTTAATTGAAGAACCCTGTGCCTCTGTCTGAAGTCACAAATGTTCTCTCCCTTCATTTAAATGGCTGTCACCAAGGTCTCTCTTCCGTCTTGTTTTTAAGTAGAACGATCAACGCAAATTTACAGAGGATGTCGATGTGTGTCAACAAATACGTCAAACCATCATGTTCTTCTTTAAGCTGTTCACGTCAATCAGATCTGCTCGCTACTTGTGAATTATTCCTCCAGCAATGTTGCAACACCAAGACGGGTTCCATTCCATGCATCTACATGCAATAACCATGTTTTGACAACGGGATGTTTAAGTTTAAAATTTTGTCATTTTTTTAATCAAAGCACCTGCTCCATAATAAGCCCCCCAGGGTGTTGAGTAGGGATAAGACTGAGTCGTGTTGGAGGGTTTCCTTGTCCACCACGGGTCCATTTTTGTGATTTTTTTTTCGTTTTCTCGATTAAGTCATGTTGGAGGGTTTCCTTCCTTTGTCACACCACTGGCCCGTTTTTTATGAAACTTTTTTCGTTTTCTGGATTTCCTGGTTTTACCGTATGGATAAATACTTCCTTCAAGTCTGCTTCTTGTAGCGGCTGCAAACACTAAGGTTTACACGTTCTTGTTGGCTGAAAAGGTATAGGTAATGTTTGACTAGGAATAAAATGCAAATGGTCAGGAAGTCAGTTCTGAGGGGTGTTCAACTGCACAAAGCTGTAGCAATCATTTCCATCTTTGGAGCTCGAAATTGTGTGGCTTTCTGAGGATGCTGTAGACCACGTCAATAAAGTTCCAGGTCAGGTATGGCTTTCGTTCAAAGTGTTGCAGCTAGTCATCAGATTTCTCTCTCTCCGCCCCCCCCCCCCCCCAACCCCCCCTAGTTTTTTTTTTTTTTTACGTTTTTTGGATACTCTCCATCACATGTTTTATCAGCGTCTCCCCAACAACTCATGTTACATTGCTGATGATGTTGGAAGAAGAGCACTTTTTAACCTCACAGTACCCAATGGTTTTTCTTTAAACTGGCCGAAAACGATTCCAGTACTTCTAAACAGTAATGCTTATTGGTGCTAAGGTTATACTCCTAAAGGTTGGTGTTGTGTTGCAGGTCTGTTTGTATCTGTATCTGTAAAAGGGATCTTAAAAGGGACACTGGCCTCGAAAACATCAATGAGATCAAGGCAGCTATGCTTGACAGGAAGCAAGTGGAATGAATACGTCACAGAAACTCGATCGGTAGAGCGGCCTAACTGAACTGAACTGAACTGAACTTGTATCTGTAGAAAGGTTAGTGTCGTTTTGCAGGTCTGTTGTATCTGTAGAAAGGTTGGTGTTCTTGTGCAGGTCTGTATCTGTAGAAAGGTTGTTGTTCTACTGCAGGTCTGTTTGTATCTGTAAAAAGGTTGGTGTTCTACTGCAGGTCTGTTTGTATCTGTAAAAAAAAGGTTGGTGTTCTACTGCAGGTCTGTTTGTATCTGTAGAAAGGTTGGTATTGTTTTGCAGGTCTCTTTGTGTCTGTAGAAAGGTTGGTGTTCTTTTGCAGCTCTGTTTGTATCTGTAGAAAAGTTGGTGTTGTTTTGCAGGTCTCTTTGTATCTGGAGAAAGGTTGGTGTTGTTTTGCAGGTCTCTTTGTATCTGGAGAAAGGTTGGTGTTGTTTGCAGCTCTGTATCTGTAGAAAGGTTGGTGTTGTTTTGCAGCTCTGTTTGTATCTGTAGAAAGGTTGGTGTTGTTTTGCAGCTCTGTTTGTATCTGTAGAAAGGTTGGTGTTGTTTTGCAGCTCTGTTTGTATCTGTAGAAAGGTTGGTGTTCTACTGCAGGTCTGTTTGTATCTGTAGAAAGGTTGCCGTTCTACTGCAGGTCTGTTTGTATCTGTAGAAAGGTTGGCGTTCTACTGCAGGTCTGTTTGTATCTGTAGAAAGGTTGCCGTTCTACTGCAGGTCTGTTTGTATCTGTAGAAAGGTTGGCGTTCTACTGCAGGTCTGTTTGTATCTGTAGAAAGGGTTGGTGTTGTTTTGCAGGTCTCTTTGTATCTGGAGAAAGGTTGGTGTTGTTTTGCAGGTCTCTTTGTATCTGGAGAAAGGTTGGTGTTGTTTTGCAGCTCTGTATCTGTAGAAAGGTGGTGTTGTTTTGCAGCTCTGTTTGTATCTGGAGAAAGGTTGGTGTTGTTTGCAGGTCTCTTTGTATCTGGAGAAAGGTTGGTGTTGTTTTGCAGCTCTGTATCTGTAGAAAGGTTGGTGTTGTTTTGCAGCTCTGTTTGTATCTGTAGAAAGGTTGGTGTTGTTTTGCAGCTCTGTTTGTATCTGTAGAAAGGTTGGTGTTGTTTTGCAGCTCTGTTTGTATCTGTCTGTAGAAAGGTTGGTGTTCTCTACTGCAGGTCTGTTTGTATCTGTAGAAAGGTTGGCGTTCTACTGCAGGTCTGTTTGTATCTGGAGAAAGGTTGGTGTTGTTTTGCAGGTCTGTTTTTATCTGGAGAAAGGTTGGTGTTGTTTTTGCAGCTCTGTTTGTATCTGTAGAAAGGTTGATGTTATTTTGCAGCTCTGTTTGTAGAAAGGTTGGTGTTGTTTTGCAGCTCTGTTTGTAGAAAGGTTGGTGTTGTTTTGCAGCTCTGTTTGTAGAAAGGTTGGTGTTGTTTTGCAGCTCTGTTTGTAGAAAGGTTGGTGTTGTTTGCAGCTCTGTTTGTAGAAAGGTTGGTGTTGTTTTGCAGCTCTGTTTGTAGAAAGGTTGGTGTTGTTTTGCAGGTGTCCCACCAGATCTGTTTTTATCTGGAGAACGGTTGGTGTTGTTTGGCAGGTCTGTTTGTATCTGTAGAAAGGTTGGTGCTCTTTTGCAGCTCCCACCAGCTCGTGTTAGTATCTGCACCTCTGCTTCTTCAGACCTGGAGAGTCAGACTTAGGTCGCCTTTTAACATCTGGAGGAACATTCACTCAGGGCGTGGAACAGATCACATGGTGCTCACAAGGAAAAAAATACCGCTCATGAACAGCAGATGATACAGCGTCTTCTGACAAAGCTCTGACAGCAAATAACCATGTGCTTCTGGGATGAGATTATTACACACTTACTGTACGTTTTTTCTGTTTCACACACACACACACACACACACACACACACACACACACACAAACACACACACACACACACACACACGTGCGGCGCGCTTGCATGCATGCATGCGTGCGTAATAGCGTGCGTGCGTGCTTGCGTGCGCACGTGTGTGCGTGTGTGTGTGTGTGAGAAAGATTTTACTTTTCAGCATTTGTTCCTCTGGTTGTTTCTTGCATGTTGTTTGACTGGATGTGTATCTGGTGTTTCACGTGAACCCTCAGTATGTAAAGAGTAAAAATGACGTCATTGAAAGGTTTATTCGATGCATCCACAAGCATTATCAAAGGGGAGGCAAAAAACTCTGGAAACCTTTCCGTGATTCAACTTCCCTTGCCTCCCTGGGATCGGTTGACTTTTCTAGGGGAGCTAATTATGCTATCTGGACACACGATCACTGTTCTGCGTAAATTTCTCTACCTTGACACGTTATAGTCTATCCAAAGATGGACTCATTTCGCCAGGTCGTTGTGCCGCCATGGGTCCTCTGTTTCTCGTCTTCGAGGGTGGGGGAGGGGGGGGGGGGGGGTGTGTGGAAGGGAGGGGGGGAGGATTCCTCTGGTCTTAGATATAGTGACAACATTTGTGTGTGCGTGTGTATGTGAGCGATCATGTGAAGACGATTAAATGTGCACATTTATATCTCTGTGTGTGTGTGTGTGTGTGTGTGTGTGCGTGCGTGCGTGCGTGCGTGCGTGCGTGCGTGTGTGTGTGTGCTGTTGTTGTTGTTCTGTCAGGTCATTTGTTTGTTTGCACGTTTGTTGGTTTGTCTGTTTGTTTAGTGGTAGTGTGATTTTAGAAGAAATTTCCTTTGCTGGAGAAGTGAGTAAATTATCGTCAACATGAGGGGCAGAGTTCGTGACCTTTGTTCTGTGAAGATGTTGTTGATTCTATGCACACTGCATTGCTAACGCGAGAAGACAAATCCTTGTACTACTTCAGGCTGACCTCTTGCTTGATAGGTCCATGCGAGTGAGTATTACAGTGTGAATTTTCTGTTCTCAGACCCCAATGGCAGACAATGGTTTGGCTGACTTTAAATGCTGCATGATGATCTAACTGACTTTGAAATGCTGCATGATGTTCTGACATACTTTGAAACACTCCATGATCTGACTTTGAAATGCTCCATGATGTTCTGACAGACGTTGAAATGCTCCATGACGTTCTGACAGACGTTGAAATGCTCCATGATGTTCTGACAGACGTTGAAATGCTCCATGATGTTCTGACAGACGTTGAAATGCTCCATGATGTTCTGACAGACGTTGAAAATGCTCCATGATGTTCTGACTGACTATGAAATGCTCCATGGTGTTCTGACTGACTTTGAAAATCTCCATGATGTTTAAGGATGACTTCGACTTTAAGGCTGACTTCATTGCCTGAAGCACAGACAGCGTTGTATCAACATGTGAACTGCCTTAACAATAGGTGCTGCAATCAAAATTGTCTGAAGCACTAACAGCGTTGTATCAACATGTGAACTGCCTTAACAATAGATGCTGCAATCAAAAATTGTCTGAAGCACAAACAGCGTTGTATCAACATGTGAACTGCCTTAACATAGATGCTGCAATCAATCTAACCCACCGTTGGCCGGATTTGAAGGTAGACCAATGAGGTGTGTAGACCTCATTTTAGGCATTTAGGATTCTGAGACGGACTGTGGAAAAAGGGAGGAGAGAAGGGAAGGTCAAGGAGTGAAGGGGGAGGCAAAATAAAAAACAGAGAGAGAGAGAGAGAGAGAGAGAGAGAGAGAGAGAGAGAGAGGCGTATTCTTTCCCACAGAGATCTGGTACAACACAAAATCCACTGTTAGGAGAACAGTGACCCACCTTAGAGCTGAGGGGGCTGTTTGTGCCGTTGCCAGCTGTAAAGTGGGCTCCTTCCACTGACTACTACTTTATGTAAACGGGGCTCCTACCACTGAACACTACTTGTGTAAAGTGGGCTCCTTCCACTGGCACTACTTTATGTAAAGCGAGCTCCCTCCACAGAATACTTCTTTAGGTAAACTGGCTCCTTCCACTGACTTATTACGTAAACGGGACTCCTTCGATACTGGGCTATTTTATGTAAATTGGGCTCATTCCACTGACTACCACTTTATATAAAGTGGGATTCTTCCACTGATTGCTACTTTATGTACAGTGGGCTGTTTCCACTGAATA
>JADBJO010026386.1:10000-22585 GCA_016801955.1 Conus betulinus | reverse complement strand
CCAAGAATGCCACAAGAGAGAAACTGTCAACACATATATCCCCTGCTCAGATCTGAAACCCAAAATTAACGATTATGTCAGAGACCTCTGGCAGGAGGATTGGAATACACAGACGGATAACAAACTCTTTCAGATCCGTCCAAACCTAAAGGAGTTCCTCTCATCTTCGTCTGGTGGTCGTAAAGAAGAAACAGTTCTGTGCCGGCTGCACACCGGCCATTCGTATTTTACCCATTCCTACCTTTTAAAGAGTGAAGAAGCTCTGTGGTGCATTCCATGTCATGTGCCACTCACAATGAAACATATTCTTTTAGAGTGTTGGGGACTTGCACGATGTGAGACACAAACATTTACAGCAGATTCCATGAAAACCTGTTTCAGAGATGTTCCGCCTGACGCGATCTTTGAGTTCTTGAAAGAGGTTAACATTTTTTGAAGCAAGACTCATGTTATGCATGTGTGATCTTCTACTTAGCCTGTTCAACAATTTTAGTAATCATCTGAAACAGATTCCTGTTGTTTTGATATGTATGGTTTTTGTTATATTTCATAAAGTTGACAAAGGAGTGGCCAGCTCTCTGTAACGTACCAGCAGGGACCCAAGTGGGCCTTGCATTGGATTCTGGCAGAAGTCTGCATCTGTACATCAATGGACAGAGCCAGGGCATCATCACCACCAACATCCTGACCCCTGTTACTTCATGTTTGATCTGTGCACCCGGTGTGTGAAGGTAGACAGCTGTTCTTGTCTTGTTGGTTTTCTTTGTTTTGTCACATGTGGCACACTTTGTTAGCACTGAGTGTTCACTGTGTGTGTGTGTGTGTGTGTGTGTGTGTGTGTGTGTGTGTGTGTGTGTGTGTGTGTGTGTGTGGTGTGTGTGAATCTAACAATCATTGAAATAATGGCTGGGATTCTGGTTGATGTGTGTGAAAGAAAGTGTGGAAGGGAGGGAAAACGCAGGCTACTTACGCATTTATGTTCAATTCCCTCTCACTAACATCTCCATTTTGTTTGTTTGATTTTTGTTTTGCAGGAGTGCTGTTGTTTTTTTTTGCTCTGTAATTATAATTGCTGTTCTTGTGTTTTGGTCTCCATTTCAAACAACATGCCACTTAGGCCAAGCTTGAAGCTGACACACTTGGTATAATTCTGCTGACTTCTCGGATACAGTTATTTGTAGATACACAGAGGCCTGTAGTTGATATTGTCAGATCATCCCTCATCAGTCTGTGGGCTCACATACTTGTGTCATTTACAGGACATTTACTGCTGTAATTCCTGTAATTACAATGACTGTTTACCTGTGCTGGTTTCAAGACAGTTATTGCTGATAAACAGGTCATTACAATGACTGTAATTAAAATGACTGTCTAGCTGTGAAGTTTCCAAGACAGGTATTCTTCATAAATCATCCGTCTTTACAATGACTTCCTACCTGTCTTGTTTCCAACTGTGTAATCACCTGTGTTGTTGTCCAGCCATTCACTTCCTGCAATGGTCATGTCTGCAGGTGACTGCTTTGCCAGTGAGGCTGGCGCCAGGACTGTGACACCAGTGCCAGTCAGCTAACCAGGGAGTCTGCGACGCCTCCTCTCCATGAGCATTTCTGCCCTTTTGCAACAGTCTTCTCTCAAAGTGTGGATACGTGGACACAGTTCTGATGCCTAAATACAGAAATAAAAAAAGTTTGGGGTTTTTTTTCCTGTATATTAATTTAGGTATAACTAAACCATAATTGGTGCATAGACTTAATCATTGAGAACTTTTTTGCCGAAGTGGTGATTTTACACAGTGTTTTTTTTTTTTTTTTTAACCATGACTGACTTGTTTGTTTTTGAGTGCTTTTTTAAAAAAGTACCATGCAGCTAACTCAGTTGATGTGCGACACTTAAATGCTCAGTAATCCAAACGGAGTTGCTCAGCAAAAAAAATTCAAGCTGCTCAAACGCATATCCAATATCCAAAGTTTAACAGCACCAGTAGAGGAAAAATGTCTGCTCTGCAGTTTCTGTATATGTAGGCTTGAGTTTTCACTGAGGACACGGTCACCAGTAAAAGGAAGGTTCAGGGGAGTTTCGACACTGGAGTGACGCCAATGACCAGTCCACAGAATCAGAAAAGACCGAATCAGCCAGCTCAAGCTCTGTTGCCAGTGCACTTGGGGCACAGCTTGCCTTACAGTGGGCTGGAAAGTGTGTAAAAAGACTGGCCCACTCTCTTAGGAAGAGATTCAACCGATTGCCCCCCAGGGAAAAGTAAGAAGGCGCTGATGAGACACATGCTCAGAACAAGGGATTTGCTAGAAGACAATAGTGAAATAGTCAATGGTCAAAGTATGTCTGTCCTCAGGGGAAAATGATAGTACATCAGAATTAAGTGTAAGCAGGAAGCCGACTATTCTTTCATTACTGAAGATCTGACAGGATCCAGGGTTAACAAAGCTGGAAAAGAAAACAAAAAAAACCGAGTCTGATGTAGAACAAACTTCTTAACTGATAACCAAATCATTAGCCATAGTTGGATTTGATGAAAATATACTATATGTATTTTATTTCATTGTATAATTGCTAAGCTCTATCAGACTGTTTGACAAAGTTTGGGGAGTTACTGAGAAAATCCACTTATTCAGAGAGGGAGTCGACTAGGGAGTGTTTAGTGGTGGAAGAGATCAACATCGTGTCACTGCAGAGTCAAGGTAAACAGTTTTTTTTTTTTTTTGTTTTTTTTTCCTTTGTAATGAAATAAAGTGTCGGTGTAACAGCTTTCTGAAGGCCTAATGTGGAGTTGAGGTCTCTCAGTTTATCATGTTTGGCTTGTCCACCTCTGTCGTCTACAGGGTTGTTGTGGATGAACATGGGGCAAATATGAACTCAGGTGTGTGTGTGTGTGTGTGTGTGTGTGTGTGTGTGTGTGTGTGTGTATATGTGTGTGTGTGTGTGTGTGTGTGTGTGTGTGTGTGTGTGTGTGTGAAACTGTTTGTTGTCTGGCTGACACATTCCCTACTCTGCCTTGTCCAGTCTTGTGTCAATGTACATGAATGTGTCTGGGTGTAAAGATGTGTTTGTTGACGAATTTATGTGTCCTGCTGCCTTTTAAGAATTGACAGTTAAGTTTAAAAGGATTTCTATAGAGCGCCTGAATATTTGTTTCAAAGACTACAATATGTTGATAGCAGTGTTTCTAAATTATGGATTGGAGTTCCAATACATGCATCTACTTTGGTGAGAGAGATATCAATGTTTTGCCATCAAAAATAATACAAGATACTCACACATGTCAGGTATGTTATGAAATGCTCAGATGTGCATGGTGTGGGTGAAATGCCAATGTCTGTATGTCCAGAGTTTCTTTACTCCTAGAAAGTAAAAACTGGGAAAATGTGATAGTGGTGCACTCATATTGACAGTGGTTTACAGGCTTTCATATTTCAATGTGATTGTCGGAGTCTTTAGGTGTTTGCATATTTCTTTCAGTATATATTGATATATGTCATTTTGTTACATACATTGTATGATATAAAGCTAACTTTTTCGTGTGTGTGTATCAGTCCACTTTTTAGTAAACTGACTGGCAGCAGGACACTGTGCTTGCACCAGCTGCAGTGGCAAAGTGGTTAGTGTCAGGGACTCCTGACTGAGAGGTCATGGTTCGATTCCTATCAGACCCATTTAGTTGTGGGATTTTTATAACCCAGTAGACTCCTACCCAGAGCTGAGTTTGTTATGGGTGCAGTTTTGAGGACTGGGACCATACAGTTGAGTTTGAACTACTTAATGAATGCCTGTCTGAGAGTGTTGCTCAAATTTTCCTGACCAACCCTGCAGGTGTCTGTATCTCTTGGGCCTGATTGACACCAGGTGATTTTATGAAAGTAAGTGTAGATTACAACCTTGCCATGCAGTTTCAGACTGGAATGGAAATCTGTTGCATCATCTTCATCATCCATATCCTTATCGATCAGCATTAAAAACCAAAAAAAAAAGTCTTAAATTCTATGGCCCTTCATGCTCTGCTGTCATGGTGACCTCAAGTTTAGATTGCCTCTCCATGTCCATACCTTTGTTTGGTTTTGTCGTGGTCACCAGCATTGGTAAATTCGCGGGGGCTGTCGTTAGACAGACATGGTCGTACCCTCAGGTGGGAAAGCTCACTCATGCTGGCTCTGCGACTGACCAATTATTGTCATCAGCAGGAGGCTTAGCAGGTGGTTCTCTGAGCATGGTGGATCAGAGCAAGCACCACTGAACACCACTGCAGTGACTCCTCAGCAATGCTGTGTTGCTGATTCTGGGGCAGGACAGACCAGGCTGTGGTGGTGGAGCGGGGAGGGGGGGAGGGGAGGGGAGGGGGGAGCTGTCCTGGTGCAATGCTCCCAAAGTTGGCTTGGAAGACGAGACAGAAAAAAAAAAAGATCCTGTGATTGCAAATTTTTTTTTTTCTATCAAAGTGATTAACTTTATGTGTGATTAACGCTTCTACTTTGGTGATCATTGTCTTAACATTTGTGCCTATGCCCACGTGGGTGCATGCATATGTGTTTGTGTGTGTATGTGTGTGTGTGAGTGTGTGTGTGTGTGTGTGTGTGTGTGTGTGTGTGTGTGTGTGTGTGTGTGTGTGTGTGTGTGTGTGTGTGTGTGTGAGGTGATGTTTTCTATATACATGGATATAGCAAAAGTTTTGCAGATTTTGGACTTGTTTTAATCTATTGTCTTTTGTAAGTTTATTGATTGTTTATCATTAGGGTTTTTTTATATATTATATAATGTTTATAATGAGCCTGTGAAGTGACAAATGATTTTCCATGTGGATTAATAAAGTGCCATCAAACTGAATTGAATGTCCTCCCTTTCCATGATTGATTCTTATACTGCAGATTTGTCTAAAGGAAACGGATATGAATATTCAACACATTTGCAAAAGTATCTCATAAGATCACATTCCAAACTGAGAAAGAAAGGGGATGAAGTTCAATTTTGATCCCATGGATGGGGAAAAGCTAATCAAGTTTACATCATAAGATATTCAGCAAAGATGCATATGGGAAACAAACATCACAACCATTTCAAGATAAATGTCAGTAAGAGGCATATATTGACTTGGAAACATCGATTTGTCATTGCTAAAATGACGAATTGCAGACTGACTTGCCACAGTTTCTCAAAGTGCACACACTTCTAAACATGGATGTTTCTCTGTAGGATGTGTTAGTTTGGGGCATTTCAACATTTTGGCAAAGCTTTTTTCCAGGGGGTGGGGGGGGGGGGGGTGTGTGTGTTCACTTTGACCACTTATCATGGTAATAAGTGACTGAATAAAAACATTAGGATGCACAAACAGGGAGATTATTTTTAGTCAGTATTGTTTTCAGTCATTTCACAGGAAATTTGTTTACATTGAGAATCCAAAGTAAAACACAAAGGCAGAAGTGGAAATGCATTCTAGAATCTCTCTCTCTGTCTCTCTCTCTCTCTCTCTCTCTCTCTCTCTCACACACACACACATTCACACGCACGCACAAACACACACACACACACACACACTGCTCAGATAAAACAATATGAACAGCTAAAAATGGTAAACAAGTAGTTGTTCCTGAACACCGCAGCCAGGGAGAAATAAAGGTGTAGGGGAGAAGACCCAGGGAGTGACGAACCATACAGTTTTAGCAATTAAAGGGTGAGCAAAACGGGAATTTGTGGCAGAAATGTGACAGACACAATGATGGTGATAAAGATGATGGTAATGATAAAAATTATGATATAGAGTCATCACAGAACAGACATTCAGTTCATGTCGGCATAATGTGAAAGATGATGAAACAGGTTCTAGTACATATGGCATGTGTGCTGTGATGGGAAGCACTAGCAATCAGGCACTCCACATCTTTATTGGTTCTTTCATCTGGCTGATATTTTTTTTTTTTTAGTGTCATCCTGAACATATCTCTCTCTCTCTCTCTCTCTCTCTCTCTCTCTCTCTCTCTCACACACACACACACACACACACACACACACACACACAGCTGAGTAAGGTTGCGAAAACGATGGGGAGGGAGCGAGTCAAAACTCGTGCACATAAGGGTACTGAGCTCAGAGGAGACGACTACAAATCCGTAACAATATAGAAAACAGAAGTTGTCAGACGTTGTGTGTCAGTTGAGATGTACAGCTGTATATCCCAAAACAAAACAGAAGTGTCAGAAATCTCATAAGTGAAGCAAAGAGCTGAGTGGACATTGGAAACAAATAGGTTATGAAGTGCAGAAGGTCAGATTTTGAACTGGATATGGCTCCTAAACCGTCATCAATGAATCGTCTGAAGAAGTCGGGGAATATTCGTTGGAGGTGATCTTTCCTCCGGGTATCCTACAAAAAGGCACGCACATGATGGTCCAATTTTGGTGCCCATGGCCACTCTGCGTATTTGTTGGTTGTGGTTTTCAGCAAAAACAGAATGAGTTGGACACAACTACGAATTCTACAGGACGGACTGTAGTGGTGATACCAATATTCAGACGACTTTTTGGAGGAAGTGACCGACAAGCTGCAAAGCTTTCATTGTGAGATGTGTATCAGTAGACAAAGTTAATTGTCTCATCCATTGTGAAGAGGAAACGAAGAGAACTGTCAAGGAAGGTTGAAGATGTTGAGAGCATGGTTGGTGTCTTTAATGGAGGTGGCAAGGGTCGCAACCAGAAGCTGAAAGACAGAGTTCTAGAACTCAGAGATGAGAGTAGTGGGACAAGAACAACCAGAGATGATGGGTCGATCTGGATTGTGTGGTTTGTGGATGTGTGGGCAGGAGACAGATTCACGGGTTCACTGGTGATGGCAGATGAAGCTTCAGTGGGTAAGTGTCCAGAAGAGAAAGAATTTATAATTGTCTTGCAAACAAAAGCATTGTCTTGGTTTGCTGTTCCTGACAATTTTTTTTTTCATAAAGAGTAAAATCTGATTACTGACGTTTGGACTCATCAAGATGAAAGGCTATACGCCACACAACAATTACCCCACCCTTGCCTGCAGATGTAATTAAGATGTCTGTGCGACTGAGAACTTTCCCAAAAGCAAGTATCTATGCAATAGTCTAGGGCTCCAAATTGTCCAAGTCTTGGAGTCCAGGTGTTGGGCTCTATGGGAAATAAATGGGAAATATCTTTGTGATCATTGGTGAACAGGAATGAAAAAGACCTGTAGAGGGAATTCAACTGCCAGATTATCTCATGCTAGTGAAAATGTGGCTGCTTTTTTTTGTTCACATGCCTGTCACATCCATTTGTGGCCGGAAAGGCAGAAAATTCCTAGGGACAAAGGGAGTTAGTTAACTTGTACTGACCAACACCAACTACCTAAAGAACGACTTTAACTTATTGCTACAAGGCACACTCAACCCAAAGGAATCAAGAGTGTCCCATTGCCACAGCTTCTCTTCGAGGCAGCGCATTCCAGTCTCAGATGGTAGATGGTATGGAATCGTGACACATTTGGTGGAGCATTGAATCTGTCGCAGCCAGTGCCCATGACAATGTCGTTGTTGGGTGGGGTCCATTCTGATATAACTCTTGCTCACAGCTGCTTACAGTCAACTTTGCTTCTCTCCGTGGATGCTGGAGAGAAGGCCAATACAGCTGTTTTCAAACATGTCTATCGATTCTCACTGTCTTTGTTTGTCTGTCTGCCTCTCTCTCTCTGTGTCTGTCTCTGTCTCCCTCTCTTTTCACACACACACACACACACACACACACACACACACACACACACACACACACACACACAAACACAAACACACATAAACACACACACACACACACACACACACACACACACACACACACACACACACACACACAGAAAGAAAGAGAGAGAGAGAGATTCTGTTTCAGTTTCATCAATGAGGTGTTGCTGCGAGCGGACTATATGTTACATCACATCTACTAAGTTTGCAGATCACGCTGCACAAAGATCTACAGTCGATGGATTTATGAATTAATGACTACGATGAAATGATTTTAGGACTAGGGTATCATGGATACGACTTTGTATATGTGCCTGACCTGCACATGAGCCCAACGTGCTCGTCAGAACTATCACTGTCTGCGCCACTAATATGATTCACACACACACGTGCGCGCACACACACACATTCACTCACTCACTCACTCACTGTCTCACACAAACACACACACATGCACACACGCACGCACGCATGCATGCATACACACATGCACGCACATATATGTGTATGTATGTATGTGTACGGATACAGATAGATAGATAGGTTCATGATCTAAAAGTTCATTCAATTAAAAAAAGGCCATAAAAGGCATGCAGACATCTGTCACCTACATGTGGATGCATGCAATGTTGCCAGTGGAGCTTTCTGTGCTGGAGAGATTGAATGTAGTCTGTGTTTAACAACGAAACGCCTGCAGTTACAAACTTTCACATTTGTTACAGAGAGGTCTGAGCAGTTGCAGAGGGTGGACATGGATGGGCTAACCTTTGGCATAGCGCTATTCTTGTTCAGGTAGAATGGTATCCTTAATAAGGGTAGAGGTAAACACCCACAAGACTATGGTCTCCATAGGCAGATCTTTGGTTTGGGCAGGTTTATGTGAAGTATATCTGTACTGTGAGAGCTATCCTTGCACGGGTTCCATCAACAGTATTTCTGATCAAGTTTCCTGTCTGCCTGACTGTGGAAAATGTAGGCATTTGATCGTGCCGGTCACACACCAGTGATGCTTCTCGGTTTGCACAGGCCTGAATGCTTTATGAAACATTCATGACAGTCATGTTTTCAGTGCAGTGTGTTTAATAACAATAAAAGAAAATGAGATCCCATTTCGCTATTGCTGAGTGAGCTTCACTGGCTGCCTGTTAAATTTGGCCTTCAGTACAAAGTAAGTTACTAACCCCTCTTGTCTTCTATTTCTTTGAAGGTTCTCTTCCAACTTGTCTGTTCTCTCTACCCAAAGAACCAAAGTGAAATTTAACATTGTTTTGTAAGTGTTCCTTCAGCTTTGCTGCCCCAACTGTTTGGAACTCGCTTTCTCCCACTTACAAAGCCAGCCCATCTAATCTGTTTTCGAAGCACAGCTAAAACCTTATCTTTCAAGCCAGTCATTTTGAACAGCGCTTTTCCCACAGTGTGTGTCCACAATAAGTTTTGTAGCAGGATAGTTGTTACACGTGAATGAATGAAGCTCTGAACTGTGTATGAAAGCGCAATGAATAGTTTTCTGAATGCTGTATGAAAGTGCGATGAATAGTTTTCTGAATATTGTATGAACACGCAATGAATAGTTTTCTGGATGCTGTATGAGAGCACAGTGAATAGTTTTCTGAATGCTGCATGAAAGCGCAATGAAAAGTTTTCTGAATGCTGTATGAAAGCACAAAGAATAGTTTTATGAATGCTGCATGAAAGCGCAATGAAAAGTTTTCTGAATGCTGTATGAAAGCACAATGAATAGTTTTCTGAACGCTGTATGAACACGCAATGAATAGTTTTCTGAATGCTGTATGAAAGTGCAATGAAAAGTTTTCTGAATGCTGTATGAGAGCTCAGTGAGTAGTTTTCTGAGTGCTGTATGAACACGCAATGAATAGTTTTCTGAATGCTGTATGAGAGCACAGTGAGTAGTTTTCAACCACAACCACTTTATACAAATACTATATATGATTATTATCATCACTATTTGCTTCTTGCAGGAGAAGCAAAAACATTAAAAGTTGGAGTTTTGATGAGTTAGCCCACTACTGAGGGCTGGTGTTTGCAGAGGACGCTGTGAAGACTGTTCTGCACATCTGAAATTGTGTTACAGGTATTCTACCTGTGTCTGTGACAGACAGGTGGCACTTTTTGCCACATACCTTTGCTGACCATTTGAGATCCTCCTCAACCAGGCAGTGTATAAGTATTGTTAGGATTCTGCACCTCGAGTGTATTGTCACCATTTTTTTTTTTTTACCAATCTTTATAGGCGAAAATAAAACGGTTGGAGCTACGCACAGCAGTGTACACATCCGGTTAGGTCCGCCATCTTGGTTTTTCGTCTGCACTTCCGTTTGCGTGTTTTCGATTTTGTCGTCTGCATACAGTGTCCGACTGTTGAGTTGAACCGAAACTTGTACAGTCACAGCCTGTCTATTTGAGTGCTTAACTGCATCTTAATACATTTTGTCTCAACAATGACCGCGTACTAAATTGTCCAAGTAGAGCTATTCTAATGAAGTATTTTGGCATCGCTTCCTACTTTGAGGGCAAGATTTTGCGTCCTTCGTTTCAGCACAAAGCTCTGTTGGTTTGTTGTGTGGGACAATCAATCACCTACAGTCACATTTGTCATTATGCTTGGAGTAAACGGTTCAGTATATGATGTGAGTGTATGATGTGAGTCTAAATTCAAGTGTTGCCAGACGACAAGGTTTACAGGAACACTTTTCGTCATCCATGTTTTGACCAATCAGCGGCAGACAAAAAACCAAGATGGCGGACCTAACCGGATGTGTACACTGCTGTGCGTAGCTCCATGTAAATAAAACTGACGTAAGGGAGGTGAGGAAATAAGAGAAAATGTGTTACCCTCTCCTGGTTTGTTGAAGATAAAAGTCTTGTCTTGATTTAGCTTTGATGATGACCTTTTAGTTTTGGACCAGGCTGTTTGACAAGGTTTTGGGAGTTACTGAGAAAATCCCACTTATTCAGAGAGGGAGTCGACCAGGGAGTGTTTAGTGGTTGAAAAGAGTCTACATTGTGTCGCTGCAGAGTCAAGGTAAACAGGGTTTTTTTTTTGTTTTTTTTTAAATGTTTTTCCTTTGTTATGAAATAAAGTGCCAGTGTAACAGCTTTCTGAAGGCCTAACGTGGAGTTAAAGGTCTCTCAGTTTATCATGTTTGGCTTGTCCAGCCTCTGTCGTCTACAGGGTTGTTGTGGATGAACATGGGCAAATATGAACTCAGGTGTGTGTGTGTGTGTGTGCGTGTGTGTGTGTGTGTGTGTGTGTGAACTGTTTGTTGTCTGGCTGACACATTCCCTACTCTGCCGTGTCCAGTTTTGTGTCAATGTACATGAATGTGTCTGGGTGTAAAGATGTGTTTGTTGAAGAATTTATGTGTCCTGCTGCCTTTTAAGAATTGACAGTTAAGTTTAAAAGGATTTCTATAGAGCGCCTGAATATTTGTTTCAAAGACTACAATATATTGATAGCAGTGTTTCTAAATTATGGATTGGAGTTCCAATACATGCATCTACTTTGGTGAGAGAGAGATCAATGTTTTGCCATCAAAAATAATACAAGATGCTCACACATGTGAGGTATGTTATGAAATGCTCATGTGTGCATGGTGTGGGTGAAATGCCAATGTCTGTATGTCCAGAGTTTCTCTACTCCTAGAAAGTAAAAACTGGGAAAATGTGATAGTGGTGTACTCATATTGACAGTGGTTTATAGGCTTTCATATTTCAATGTGATTGTCGGAGTCTTTAGGTGTTTGCATATTTCTTACAGTATATATTGATATATGTCATTTTGTTACATACATTGTATGACATAAAGCTAACTTTTTTGTGTGTGTGTATCAGACCACTTTTTAGTAGACTGACTGGCGGCAGGACACTGTGCTTGCACCAGCTGCAGTGGCAAAGTGGTTAGTGTCAGGGACTCCTGACTGAGAGGTTATGGGTTCGATTCCTATCAGACCCATTCAGTTGTAGGATTTTTATGACCTTACAGGCTCCTACCCAGAGCTGAGTTTGTTATGGGTGCAATTTTGAAGACTGGGACCATACAGTTGAGTTGGAACCACTTAATGGATGCCTGTCTGGGAGTGTTGCTCAAATTTCCTGACCAACCCTGCAGATGTCTGTATCTCTTGGGCCTGGTTGACACCAGGTGATTTTATGAAAGTAAGTGCAGATTACAACCTTGCCATGCAGTGTCAGACTGGAATGGAAATCCGTTGCATCATCTTCATCATCCTTATCCTCATCGATCGGCATTAAAAACCAAAAAAAAGTCTTAAATTCTGTGGCCCTTCATGCTCTGCTGTCATGGTGACCTCAAGTTTAGATTGCCTGTCCATGTCCATACCTTTGTTTGGTTCTGTCGTGGTCACCAGCATTAGTAAATTCGCGGGGGGCTGTCGTTAGACAGACATGGTCGCACCCTGAGGTGGGAAAGCTTACTCATGCTGGCTCGGCGACTAACCAATTATTGTCATCAGCAGGAGGCTCAGCAGGTGGTTCTCTGTGCATGTTGGATCAGAGCAAGCACCACTGAACACCACTGAAGTGACTCGCCAGCAAATGCTGTGTTGCTGATTCTGTGGCGGGACAGACCAGGCTGTGGCGGTGGAGCGGGGGAGGGGGGAGGGGAGGGGGAGCGGTGCCGGTGCAATGCATGTGAGTGTGTGTGTGTGTGTGTGTGTGTGTGTGTGTGTAAGGTGATGTTTTCTATATACATGGATATAGCAAAAGTTTTGCAGATTTTGGACTTGTTTTTAATCGATTGTCTTTTGTAAGTTTATTGATTGTTTATCATTAGATTTTTTTCATATTATATAATGTTTATAATGAGCCTG
>JADBJO010026386.1:0-7500 GCA_016801955.1 Conus betulinus | reverse complement strand
TGACAGACATAATGATGGTGATAAAGATGATGGTAATGACGAAAATTATGATGTAGAGTCATCACAGAATAGACATTCAGTTCATGTCGGCGTAACATGAAAGATGATGAAACAGGGTCTAGTACATAATATGGCATGTGTGCTGTGATGGGAAGCACTAGCAATCGGAAACTTCCCATCTCTATTGGTTCTTTCCTCTGGCTTATCAGACTTGTCAGACTTCACCTGTGCCCTCTGCCATAGGGACTGTCATTCCCGCCTCGGACTGGCCAGCCACACCCGTCGCTGTACCAGAATTGACACCAGAGCGCAACTCCATAGTCTTCCGAGACTGAAGGATGCCTACCCACTCTGGCTTACATTCTTTTTTTTTTAAGTGTTATCCCAACCATCTCTCTCTCTCTGTCTCTCTCACGCGCGCGCGCGCGCGCACACACCTACACACCAGAGAGAGAGAGAGATGAGAGAGAGAGAGAGAGAGAGAGAGAGAGCTAAGTAAGGGTTGCGAAGATGATGGGGAGGGAGCGAGTCAAAACTCGTGCACATAAGAGTACTGCGCTCAGAGGAGAGGACTACAAATCCGTAACAATATAGAAAACAGAAGTTGTCAGGCGTTGTGAGTCAGTTGAGATGTACAGCTGTATATCCGAAAACAAAAACACAAGTGTCTGAAATCTCGTAGGTGAGGCAAAGAGCTGAGCTGAGTGGACATTGGAAACAAATATGTTATGAAGTGCAGAAGGTTCAGATTTTGAACTGGATATGGCTCCTAAACAGTCATCAATGAATCGTCTGAAGAAGTCGGGGAATATTCATTGGAGGTGATCTTTTCCCTCCAGGTATCCTACAAAAAAGGCACGCACATGATGGTCCAATTTTGGTGCCCATGGCCACTCTGCGTATTTGTTGGTTGTGGGTTTTCAGCAAAAACAGAATGAGTTTGACATAACTACAAACAACAGGACGGACTGCAGTGGTGATACCAATATTCAGACGACTTTTTGGAGGAGGAAGTGACCGACCAGCTGCAAAAATTTCATTGTGAGATGTATATCAGTATAAAAGTTGTCTCATCCATTGTGAATAGGAAACGAAGAGGACTGTCAAGGAAGGCTGAAGATGTTGAGAGCATGGTTGGTGTCTTTAATGGAGGTGGCAAGGGCCACAACCAGAAGCTGAAAGACAGAGTCCTAGAACTTAGAGATGAGAGTAGTGGGACAAGAACAGACAGAGATGATGGGTCGATCTGGATTGTGTGGTTTGTGGATGCTGGGCAGGAGACAGATTCACGGGGTTCACTGGTGATGGCAGATGAAGCCTCAGAGGGTAAGGGTCCAGAAGAGAAAAGCATTTATAATTGTCTTGCAAACAAAAGCATTGTCTTGGTTTGCTGTTGCTGGCAATTTTTTTTTTCATAAAGAGTAAAATCTGATATAACTGACGTTTGGACTCATCGAGATACAAGTCTATACGCCACACGACAATTGCCCCACCCTTGCCTGCAGATTGCATTAAGATGTCTGTGAGACCAAGAACTTTCCCAAAAGCAAGTGGGCCTATCTCTGTAATAGTCTAGGACTCCAAATTGTCCAGGTCTTGGAGTCCAGGAGTTGGGCTCTATGGGAAATAAATGAGAAAATATCTTGTGATCATTGGTGAACAGGAATGAAGATCTATAGAGTGGATCAAACTGTCAGATTATCTCATGCTAGTGAAAAGTTGATTGCTTTTTGCTCACAACGCTATCACATCCATTTGTGGCCAGAGAATGAGGAAAGAATAAATAAAAAATAAAAATTCTTTAGGGACAAAAGGGGATAGTCAACTTACACTTACGAACACCAAACTAATTAAAGAACAACTTTACCCTATTGCTACAAGGCACACGCGACCCAAAGGAATCAAGAGTGTCCGTTGCCACAGCTTCTTCCGAGGGCAGCGCATTCCAGTCTCAGATGGTAGATGGTGTGGAATCGTGACACATTGCTGGAGCATTGAATCTGTCGCAGCCGGTGCCCATGACAATGTCGTTGTTGGGTGGGGATCCATTCTCTTGCTCACAGCTGCTTGGTCATTTATCATTACATGGAGCACGGCCAACTTTGCTTCTTTCCGTTGAAGCTGGAGAGAAGGCCAGTGCAGCTGTTTTTTAAAACATGACTATCGATTCTCTTGTCTTTGTCTGTCTGTCTGCCTCTCTCTGTGTCTCTCTCTGTCTCCTTCTCTTTCACACAACACACACACACACAACACACACACACACACAACACACAACACACACACTCACACACTCACACACACACACACACCACACACACACACACACACACAGAGAGAGAGAGAGAGAGAGAGAGAGAGAGAGAGAGATTCTGTTTCAGTTCAACATGGAGGGGTCGCTGCAAGCGGACTATACTCCCTATATGTTACATCACATCTGCTAAGTCTCGAAATCATGCTGCGCAAAGATCTACATCTGATGGATAGATGAGTTAATGACTATGATGAAATGATTTTTAGGAAGAGGGATATGACTTGCATGTGTTTGACCTGCGCATGACCCCAACGCGCTCGTCAGAACTATCACTGTCTGCACCACCAAAATGATTGTGTGTGTGTGTGTGTGTGTGTGTGTGTGGGTGTGTGTGTGTGTGTGTGTGTGGTGTGTGTGTGTGTGTGTACGTGCATGCGAGCGCGTTTGCATGCGTGCATGTGTGCATGCGTGCATGCGTGCGTGTATGTGCATGTGTACGTGCATGTGTGTGTGTGTGTGTGTGTGTGTGTGTGTGTGTTGTGTGTGTGTGTGCACGCGCGCGCGCCTGCACGCGTTCGAGCATGCAGGAAACTGACCCATTTGTGTGTGTCAGTGTATTGAACAGATGGAAATCGTCTTGCTTCCATGGAGAGAAAAGAATTTCTTTTAAAGTGAAAAAAGAAGACTTTCTCCTTGCATTTTGTGGGTTTAACTAATTAGTTCAGTGTTAGATATCAACAAGGATAGTGGAATTCTCCATGACTTTGAGGATTAATTGTGTTCTTACAGTGTTGTTAGGGCTCAGGGATTTTCAAGTGAAAGGTCTAGTAGACAAGATGTTAAAAAAAAAAAAAAAAAAAAACGAAGAAAAAAAAGGGGGGGGAGCGGAGAGGGAGGTCATATCGATCGTGCTTCCACATAAAGTAAATAAAACATTCAGGCTGTTTGAAAGTGAGGGCAATGTCTTACGGGGTTGATCTGTGCAGCAGGTAGGCCTATGTTTTAATGGGGGCTGATGTTCTGAGAGGTGTTACATGCAGCTTTCCAAATGATTCAATTTTATGTTCTCACAGCAGAAGCTTTTATGGACAAGTTGTTCTTTCGAGGTAGTCTTGGCATGAAGCTTTGAGTGTACTGGGGCATATACCTACAGCGTTTTGGGCTTAATCTGTAACTGTGGACTGCCCATGTCATGTGACTGTCACACTAAGCGTGGTGCAGTGCGCGGAAGTTTCATTGAGCTGCCGTTCATCACTTTTATCTGACCACGCTGCCGAAAGTAAGTTTCAGTTGTATTGACTGTCTTGTCTCAAACGGTAACAGTTATACGTGTAATTATTATGTTTATAAAGCCAAAAGAACCCTGTACACCGCAAAGGCAGAAAGTTCGGGATATTGTTCATCACCATGTTGAAACCTTTGAACTTGATTGCACACCCAAAACAAAACCAGTCTGCTAGTGAACGCAGTCAGAGATAACATGCAAGCAACCCATTTTGCTTTAGGACCGTGCAAATCTGTGCTGAAGTTAAGCGAAAATGCTCCACTGATCCAGGATTTAAGCTTTTAACGTCATCGTTCGCCGGTGTGCATGTAGGTCGGAGAAGAGTCAACGTGACATGAACCATGTAGTTTTTTAGTTTCGGTTTCAGTTCCTGCTCGAAGCATGAAATTAAGATGAAATAGGGTACAGCCTTTACAGAGAAGAAGCACAATCATCTGCATCCTCTTCTTCATCCTTGTTGTAGGCAACCCTACTTCACTGTTTGAAGATTCTGCTGCACAAGGTGGACTTACCAAACCGCTATATGAGAAACAGCTGTTGTGCCAGCTGTACCAGAGCTGTATGCATGCATAAAGCTTTTGGTGAGGGGATCAGAGGTTGAGTTGTCAGATCCGCCCACATTTACCCCAAGCATAACCCAACAACCCACTGATGTTGAGCAGGTCCAGCAAGAACTTAAATGCGGGGAGGGAGGGGGGAGGGGAGGAGGAAAGCATGGTTGCACGGATGTGAGGGAGGAGAAGGGTGGGAATGCAAAAAGAGGTGGAGGAGGGGGTGGGGAAGGAGAGCATAACAAATTCTGCCAGTGACGTCATCTTAGACTTGAAGGCACTGTCCATCTCAGCAGGCACGCTGCTTCAATCTGCAACAGTGCAATGAGGAAAATCTCTTCTGCCCAGGTTTGTACATTGAGGTTGTGTCTAATGTATCACTATTTATCAGGTGTGATATCAGGTGCCAAAGGATGGATAGCCTGTCAAGAGGTGGGGAAGGGGAGGGAGATGCTTTGCACCTACAGAGATGAGACAAGGTTTGCACTTGTCAGGTTGAGAGCAAGCCATCCTCCTTCTCTCCTTCGATACTTTTCGGGTGAAGAAAAAATGTGCACAGATGGTAAAATGCAATTCCCCACAATGTAAATTGTCTCAAAAGTAGGGAACCTGTAGGCATGGATCCACAAGTTGGATTTTGACAGGATTGGCTAGTTGAGATAACGCTGTCCCCTCTCTCTCTCTCACTCTCTCTCTCTCTCCCTCGCTCCTCTCTCTCACTCTCTCTCTCTCTCTCTCTCTCTCACACACAACACTCCCTTCTCACCACTCTGCTCATCTCTGTGTTTAATGTGTGTGTGATGTGTGTGTGTGTGTGTGTGTGTGTGTGTGTGTGTGTGCAGATAGATGGCACCAAGCCAACATTGTCAATATCACCATGATCTCTTGTGTATTTCTCTTTCTCTATCATTCTGTTCTCTGTCTTTGTTAGTATGTCTCTTTCATGTGTCTCCTTTGTGTATACATGTCTATGTGGCATTAATGGAAGACCTGTACAAAAGTTCATATAATCTGCTAGTTGTAAGTCAGCAGAGAAGAATAGCACAGCTTCCTCTCTTTGCATCATTGTTTTGCAAATTTCAGCACAGGGTTTTGTCTTGTGCCTCAGATAATGGTCTGGGACGGGGTCATTCCAGTACCGTCCACTGTCGTCTTTAAAGCTTTTTCCTCTCTTTTTTTTTTTTCTTCACCCTTATGTTTTTGTTGTTGAGCATTTGACTTCAACGTGACAGAGAAAGTTCCAGGGAACATTTCTGGCACTCATTATCCTCTCTTCTGTCAGTGACACTCATGGGCAAATCAGCTGGGGACTTGCATGCTGTGAGACATACACACTGTGCAGCAGACTCCATGAAAACCTTGTTCAGAGATGTCCCACCTGATGTGATCTTTGAATTTCTGAAAGGAAGCAGCAGTTTTCATCTGATCGGAGATTTTACAGAAAGAAGATTTTTAAGAAAATTTCTTTCAATATTTTGAGAATGTGTTATTTTAATGTGTTGTGTAGATGATTTTTTTTTTTTTTTTTTTTAATTTAACCAGGACATGAGAGTTGACTTCAACTTGGTGAACAGCCTGGATATGGCCCTTTGCGGTTGCTAGGCTATAAGCAACATTATCTCTGTTTCTCTCGAATCAGCTGGCAAACTTTGCAGGGTTTATGATTTGATTGCATGAACTTCCAGCCAGTTTCTCTGTCTGTCTTTTTCTTCTCTTCTTCAGTCTGCAAATCATTGATCCTTGTATGGAGTGGGGCATGCATTTCCAGTCTGTGTGAATTTGATAT
Source organism: Conus betulinus (assembly GCA_016801955.1). Classification (NCBI taxonomy): domain Eukaryota; kingdom Metazoa; phylum Mollusca; class Gastropoda; order Neogastropoda; family Conidae; genus Conus; species Conus betulinus. The sequence goes on along the minus strand of JADBJO010026386.1, from coordinate 1,627 downwards.
GAATGTGTATGAATGAGTAAATCCACTCCATTTATGCAGTCTGATCATGTATAATCCATGATAATGATGTAATCCATTTTTCCAGTCTGTATGTGTGAATGTGATATGAGTAATCCATTTCCAGTCTATATGTTATGAATGTGACTATGAGTAATCCATTTCCAGTCTGTATGTATGATTGTGATCATGAGTAATCCATTTCCAGTCTGTATGTATGAATGTGATAATGAGTAATCCATTTCCAGTCTGTATGTATGAATGTGATCATGAGTAATCCGTATCACCCCCCCTCTCGCCTATCCCCCCTACACCTTGACTAGTGTGAGCCTTCCTTGTTTCTTTGTAAAAAGTACTGATAAAAAAAAAAAAAAAGGAAGAAAAAACCCACGCCTGCACCCTTTTTTATTCATACAGTTGGCATTTTAAGTCTCACTTGCACTACGGAAAGACAAGTCAAATTTTTTTTAATAGAATTTAGATTGAACCCCTAAAACTGGGGATGAATAGAATTGTAGATTGAAGTCTAAAACTGGAATGATTAGAATTTAGACTGAACTAAAACTGGGGATGAATAGAATTTAGATTGAACTAAATTAATCCCTTTTTGCATATGCACACATGGGGGAGGGTAGAGGGAGGGTGCTGTGTACATAATGCAAGATTCCCCCAAAAAACAGACGTGGCTAGCGTCTACAGAATCAGAAACAACGGGTTGACTATACTGTGGGTCTGTTGCAATGTCCTTGGGCCCAGTATTGACTTGTTGCTTGTGTGCGCTGTGGCAGTGGTTAGCAGTGCAGGCAGGGAGGTGGGATTCAACATGCTATCGCGGCATACATATATGGGAGTTTTCAGCTCTGGTGGCTTGGGGCACCTCGGTGTTGACTGTGAGGTTTCCCTATGGGCGGACAGTTGCTCTAAATCAGTGTGTCAATTGGTCACTGTGTGTTCAGTGTCCTCCAATGCCAAAGCGTTTTACGTGTGACATAGTGACAAATCTAATTTGAGAGGTTTCACATCAAGAGATGGGTTTCCATCTGTGCATGGACAAAACACACGAGATATTGTTTGCAGCTCAATGTGTTAGATACAAGCTTTTAGAATGAAATGTGCTTGTAGCAAGGCTTCGTGTGCTGTGTGGGACTTCTATATGTTAGACTACATACACAAACAGTCCTTGAGTATATCTGTATGAATATTTTTGAAGAGTTCCCCTTTAGCTTTTTAGTTTGAACTAAGAGTCCTCCTCTCTCTGTCTTTCTATGTCTCTGTCTGTCCGTCCCCATGTGTTTGTTTCAGGATTTGGCAACAAAAACCCTTCTGCCCCTACATTGTTCCTGTTTGACATAACAGGAACCATTTTGTTCTGGCTTGTTTTTCAGAACCCATAAGAATCAGACCCCACGATAGGCAACGCAATGCACCACAGGATGAGGGCCGGTGAAAAGGAGTGTCTGGTGTGCAACGAACTGTTCACGCCTCCTAAAATCCTTCCTTGTGGACACATCCTGTGTCCAGCACTGTCTCATAGGATGGTGAAGACCAAACCTGAAGCAATGTGCCATAGAGGAAGTACCCTATACTGGAAAGATCGCTGTACCCAAGAAAATACGTTTCGCAGTGATGT
>JADBJO010026385.1:0-22586 GCA_016801955.1 Conus betulinus | reverse complement strand
CTATCAGAATGGGTTCAGACTGCTTGTCAAAGAGCTTCAAAAACAAATTTATACCTAAAGTGTTTAGTTTTCTTAATGATTCATTATTTCCATCACGTCTTTTTGTCTTACCTTTTTTTGACAAGACTTTGCTAATAGTCAGTATAGTAGTGATGACAACCACTCACCCCTAGCTATTTGTTCGAGTTAGTCATCTCAACTTCGTTATTCAAATTAAACTTTTTTTTCTTACACTCAAGAAGCCAGTGTGTGTGTGGTGTGTGTGTGTGTGTGTGTGTGCGTGTGCGTGCGTGTGTGTGTGCTAGAAAGCTCCAGAAAGACACTGGAGGTCCATCGCATGGCGAAAAGGCAATTTTTGCTAGCGGGGGGGGGGGGGGGGGGGGGGGGGGGGGGGGAGGGATGGTCCAGTCACCCCTATTAACACACACACACGCAGTATGTAGGGAAATAAAATCTAAAGAGAGATGGACAGCAAGTCCTCGTAGAGGAAACCCCCAACCACCACCACCCCTTCTTACCAGCCCTCCCCGCATGCAACTCTTTCAGCACTTATCTTCTTACATTCTAAGGGGAGGGGCCTCATCCAAGTGTGTCTATAGCTCCCAAGTTCGTCTGCTACGATTGTTGGCTTAGCTCTTGGTGTGTGTGTGTGTGTGTGTGTGTGTGTAGGCTAAATCTGTCTTTGTGCCTGTGTGTGTCACTGTTACTTAGTGTGTGTGTGTGTGTGTGTGTGTGTGTGTGTACGCGCGCGCGCGAGCGCGCACGCGTGAGTGTGACTTCATCATGTTAATGGCCTTTTAATAGTTTTATCAAATTTGTTTTAGCTAAACTTCTTTTTCAGTCTTTGTATCTGTGTCAGCGTGTTTGTGCGCATGCGCAGAATGTTGGGGGTTATTTACGACATGCGCAGAAAGAGGAAATCCCTCACACGCTAGCATACTTTCCAAATACATCGTAGGCAGAAACCGAGACAAAACCGACAGGATATAGGTACGGAAGTAGAGAACGCGCTGAACCCACTAAATGCTGCCAACTTTGTGTTTTTTCACCGACGAAGGCAACTATTGCGGAGTAACCGTATTTTACGGGACAGAACGAATCCATTGGACACGTTCAATGACGACGAAATTCTCGCTAAGCTAAGATTTCGTCGTCACAACATCTTCCAGCTGACAGACACTCTCCGAGAAGACATCGAATTTTATTTGCACAGACTGAGACACGGAACTCTGCCCCCTGCTCTACAAGTGTGTCTGGCACTGCGCTTTTTTGCCACTGGCACATTTCAAGATGCTGTTGGTGAAACAATCGGCGTGACTCAGCAAACAACATCAAGAATTGTTAGGAGAGTGACACTGGCCTTGTTGCGTCGCTTGCCTGTGGAAGTGAAAATGCCAGCTACTGATGCGGAAGCCGATGCAATCAGCCAGAAATTCTACGGGTTAGCTCGTAAAATTGTGGCCAAAATAAACGTGATGTGTGTGTGTTTGTGACTGTCACTTTGTGTGCGTCACAGTCTGTGTATGTGTGTGCGTGATCTGTCTGACGTCTGTTCATTCTCAGAACTTCAGTTCAGTTCAGTTCACTTGGGACTTGAGATAGCCTCACAGCTTTTAGTGTCCCAATCATCTATTATATAATAAACAGTGGTTGCATAATGCATGCGTATGCCCAGGATTTATTTTACTCAGTTCTGGCAATCAAATGAAATTTTAACATATTTAACTTTGCATTAGTAACCAGGTTTTTTAAAAGTATTCAAATCTTTTGCTTTTTTAGTGTGTGCAGGTAGTTTGTTCCAGTATGGTGCCACTCTGTTACTAAAGGAAAATTTTAATAATAGTGCGACAGTATTTATTTGGATTTTGTTATCAGAATTTCTTGTAATTTGATTTGAGGTTAGTTGAAAAAAATCTGTTAAAATTTGTACTGTTAAGTCCCTTGAATAGCTTGTAAGTCTCAATCAAGTCTCCCCTTATTTGTCGGAACTTTAACGATGGTAAATTTAACCTTCGCAATCTATCTGCATAGTTTATATGTTTAAACTCTTTAATTAACAAGGTGGCTGTTTTTTTGCACTCTCTCAGTACTCGCTGAATGCCTTTTTAAGTAAAGGACACCATATCACATTTCCATACTCCAGGTGGGGTCTAAACTAATGACTATATAGTATTGTAAAAAAACTTCAGTATCCAAATATGAAAAAGACCGTCTAATTATACCAGCATTTTTGTTAGCTTTTATTATAGCAGTTTTATGTGCTTATCAAATTCCAGACAAACTATCAAATGCTACACCAAGATCTTTTTCTTCTGAAAACAGAATCAATATTTGAGACAGCATCATTGTATTTCATAGTATATGTATATTCCGGATTATTTTTTCCATAATGTATAACCTTGCATTTACCTGATTAAAATATAAATTCCATGTTTCACTCCACTTAATTAGATTTTTGATCAGTATCATTTTGTAACTTAAGATGGTTACTTACAGAATCATATATTTTCATGTCATCTGCAAATATTTTACATGTACTAATTACACATTCTGGCAGGTCGTTTATAAAAAAACTGTGGACAGAATAGGTCCAAGAATACTTCGCTGCAGAATACCGCTTAAAATATCTATACTTGAAGAATAATTATTTCCAACTCTCACCCTTTGTACTCGATTAGAAAGAAAACTCTTAATCCAATTGTATACATTCCCATTTATACCATAGCCTTCTAATTTTTTTTTCACAATCGGTTGTGCGGCACAGAGTCAAAGGCTTTCCTAAAAAGTAAAATCCAAGTAAATTATATCAAAAGCAAGCCTATTGATCATGTTTGTAAAATCTTCTGTTAATTCTAAAAGTTGTGTCATACAAGATTTACCCTGTCAAAAACCCATGTTGGCAATCTGAATATAAGAAAAAATCATTCATGGTTTACTATTGCATCTCTCACAAATGACTCAAACACTTTGCAAAGGATACAAGTCAAACTTACAGGGCGATAATTTCCTGGGTCAGACTTGGTGCCTTTTTTAAATATAGCAGTTACAGTTGCAAACCTCCAATCATTGGGTACCACTCCTTCACTTATTGATCTGTTAATAAACACACACAAAGGTACTGCTAATTCTTCACATAACTCTTGTAATACTCTAGCTGGTGAACCATCTGGACCAAAAGCTTTAGTGACATCCAGTTTACTTAATTTTTCTTTTGCTGCTAATGGTATAATAACTATATCACACAGAATTTTTCCATCAGATAAAGAGACGCTGTTGATTTCACTTTTCAGGAACATTTTCAATATTTTCATGTATGAATACACTAGAAAAGAATTTATTTAGCACTCTCGGCCTTATCATTATCACTAACTGCAATATAACCATCTTCTGTTCTCAGTGGACTAATTGAAGAGTTGACATTCAGTTTTGAGCAGACATATTTCCAGAAGCAGTTAGGGTTTTTCTTACTATTTTTTTGCAATTTCATGCTCATAGTTAATTTTTGCTTTCCTCACCTCTCTAGAACATTCATTTCTCAATTTAATATAATTTTGGTAATGTACACCATCTTGTGTGATAAAAAATCTTTTATATAAATTGCACTTTTTGAAAATTTCTTTATTACAGATTTCTTTATCGACTTTGGTCTTAGATTTTTGTTACCTTTACTTTCAATTTTGGGTATATATAAATCCATTGATTCTTGAATTTTATTTCTTTTAGTTGACCAACATGTTTCCACATCTAAGCTATCTAACTCAGTCCAGTCAACCTTTCTAAAATCCACTCTCATTTTGTTGTTATTCCCTTTTGCATAATTATATTTATGGTGTTTGCTTTGCTTGTCATAGTCGTCAATTGCAATATTTACATCAAATATCAGCACATCATGATCGCTTTTCCCAAATGGACTGTGGTGTTCAATGTCAGATACCAGGATATCGTCGTTTACAAGAATCAAATCAATCAGGCTAGGTTTTTGTCAAATCAATCAGCCTCGGACAAGCAGATTGATCTAGCTCCCAAGTTTGTTTGCTACAATAGGTAGCTTAGCTCTTGGTGTGAGTGTATGTAGGCTAAATCTGTCTTCGTGACTGTGTGTGTCACTGTTACTTTGAGTGCGCGACTTCTTCATGTTTATGGCCTTCTAAAGTTTTGTTAAACTTGTTTTAGTTAAGCTGCTTTTTCAGTCTTTGTGTGTGTCTGTGTCAGTGTGTTTGTGTCTGTGTCACTGTGTGCCTGTCTGAGAGAGTATAGGATGTTATTTCGGGTTTAACGTCTGCACCACCATCAGCCTCGGTCCAGGGGTCATTCCATACAAACAAGAAATTGAATTATTTTAATGGGTCCATTAGGGACAGTTATCAAAAAAGGACCCTTTGTAATTCTTCATTTGTTTGAGTATGGGATGTGTGTCACTGTGTGTGTTTGACCTTTCATCAAATTGAGTGTTAGGTTGCTTTTTTCAGGATGAACCCAGGTTTTCCTAACGTCATCGGGTGCATTGACGGAACCCATATTAAGATTAAAGCTCCAACGGAGAGGGAACAGGAGTATATCAGCCCCAAAAACTTTCATTCCATCAATGTGCAGGTAAGATTGTTTTTTGTTCTTGAAATGTAACACGCAACTGAACTGAACAGACTTAAGAATCACAAATCCCTTTTTGATGACTTCATAAGCTTTTTTTATATTTATTTTTTTTTTTTTATTTGGGCTTGTGTTGTGTTGTTTAGAATAAATATAGATCTAGTAGCATTTTCGCTAATTTTCTTTTTAAAAAGGGTGATGATACACAGCATATAAAACAATTTAAAGTTCTGCATAGTAAAGTTTCAAGATGAAGTGACCAAGGGCGGAAAATGAATCAAAGTTTATGTGTAGAACTATGGCTGTGGGGTGCATGTCTCTCTCTCCAGTGGTAGCTAAGCACTGCACACTCCGGCTGCTTAACAACCCTGTCTCGGGCGTGGTACTTGAGGGATGCCAAGGATTTGAAGGATGCTTGATAGTGATACCCGGTGTTGATCGGTTGTGGCTGTGCATGAGGTACACATACACACACAGACACAGTGATACACACATGCTGACACTTTGACACACACACTGTGATTTGCAGAGACCCCGTATGGTGACCATTACTGGCAGTGGTATAAATGTTGCAGGTGATCTGTGACGCTGACTTGTTGTTCATCAACGTCATTGCTAGCTGGCCTGGGTCAGTGCCTGATGCACAGATTCTTCGCAGGTGTGTGCCATTTTCCGGGATTTTGAGTCCCCCAGGTTTGTGTTATTTTGAGTGCTTCTGTGTTTCCATCTTTGGAGTAGTCATTCCAAAGATAGTGCAAGAAATCTTTGTAATATTGTCACAGGCACAAACTACTCATGAAAAAAGGCTAACAGGTCTGCATTTTGTGGAAGAAAAAAAAATCAAAGGCCCATATATTTTTTTTGGATGCAAGTATGTTTCCACATTGGGGTATTCCAAAGAGCAAGTGCAAGTCTATGGATAATGACAGTTTTCTAATGCATGATGGAAGAAAATGGGGATGATTAAGATGATTCTGTAGAGTTCTATTAGCTTTGAGGCTGCATGGAGGGTTGTTCTCTTTGCTGTCTGTTATAATGTAGTATCAGTCTTTTCATGGGGCCCATAGCTCTCTGAGCAGTAGTTGTCGACCTAAGTACGGAAAATTCCAATATGGGTCTATTTGATTCAAACCCTGCAATTACAACCATTGTGATTCAGTTGCCAGTATGAAGATGTGGTCTGTGGTGTTGCTGTAGTTGGGGCAGCTGATCATTGGTCGAGAGTCAGAACTTCTTACCAGTCTTTTGTACTGACTTTTTAACGATTTAGCAGTTTCAAATGGAGGGCGGTTCACATTGGGACTTGCGCTTTTGTTCATGCCTGATGTTTTCTAGTTTAAGCTTCTTCACTCTGTAACGCTGGAAAACAGTGCTGAAGAGATACATCTACACCTGTCTTAACCCCCCAAAAACCCTAATCCTAATCCATGGTGAGGATAAGAGCAAGAATGGAAAGGGGCACACATCTCACACATGCACATTGCCATCACAAGTCCCAAACAGAAACCACCACCTGAGACCATGACTCTGGTCCTGGCAATGGGACTGAAAATCTGCATGGCTCACTTCCAACATATCAAAGTTTGAAAGGCACAGGAAGAAGATTATTGGTGCACAGCCAGCAACACACAACACCAGGATCAAACTCATAATCAGTTCATTGATTCTCCTTGAATTTACTAACAATTTTTGCTTTTTTTCACAGGAAGCCAGTGCCAGGTGTGATACTAGGTGACAGTGGGTACATGTTACGGGACTGGCTGATGACACCAATACCAAATCCAACCAACCTTGCTGAACGGGGCGTATAACTATGCTCACTATTCCACTTGGTGCACAGTTGAGCAGGCCATTGGGGTGGCGAAGAGAAGGTGGCGCTGCCTCCACAGTGGCTTGCGAGTGGAGCCAGCGAGGGCTTGTGAGGTCAGTGTAAGCCAAGAACAAAAATACTGGTTGAGCTAAAGTTCATTAGCTCCTTTGCAACAACTACAAAAGTAAAAGATACTGTAATGCAATATTACTTCAGGTTTTACATGTTGTAAAACCATAGTAAATTTAATTAATCACTTCACCATATCATTATTACTTTCCTGTATAAATAGGCTATCACTGCGGCCAGCTAGGTGTGAGCACCCTTTTTTTTTTCTGCGTTCCAGAATCATGATTCATATTTCCAGACCCAGTTTGATGGATGAAGGCTGCTGTTGTCTTCAGATCCTCCATTGTGTCCCCATGCTTTACCACAAATGTGGCTCTGTGCGGCCAGCGCTGTATCAGCACGTCCTAGTAATACTAAAGGGGGCAGGACTGAAGAATGTGCTCTGGGGTTTGTAGGCCTGTCTCACACGGACATTCAGGACATGAGGTGTGTGCAATAGCCCAGTACAATGGATGGGGGCTTGCAGTCAATAGTGATATATTCGTAGTCTGAAGATGTGGTCTGCACTTGGGACAGCTGATCACAGGCAGATGTAAGAGTTCTTCTTCCCAGAGGCTTCTGTACTTACTTTTAATGATTTCGCAGTTTCAGATGGAGGCTGGTTCATATCGGGACTTTCTCATTTCATTTTTTTTTTATCACTATGTAACATTGGAAAACGGTGCTGAAGAGATCTACACCTGCCTGAACAAAAAAAAACAACAACCCCTAATCTTAATCCATGGTGAGAATAAAAGCAAAAATGGAAAGGGGCATCACAAGTCCCAAACAGAAACCACCACCTGAGACCATGACACTAGAGTCCTGGCAATGGGACTGAAAATCTGCATGACTCACTTCCAACATATCAAAGTTTGAAAGGCACAGGAAGAAGATTATAGGTGCACAGCCAGCAACACACAACACCAGGATCAAACTCATAATCAGTTCAGTTTAGTAGTATATTTGAAGTCTTTTCATTAAACATGATATTGGACTGAAGTGAGAGAAAAATACTAAAGAAGCAGACAGAAAACTGCTTTGAATAAAGAGTTATAATAAAAAGGAATGCAATACTTAACCCCTTCACTGCCACAGTATAATAGCACATTTGAATAACTGTGCCAAGGTAGAATTTTGCTTTTTTGGGTAGGTTCAGTAAAATGGTTACTGCTCATTTTGGCATGTTTTGTTGTTATACATTGATCTATAATGCCCTGTCAGAATGACTTATGTTGATGTTGATAATTAGTGTAGCAGAAATTGACATAATTATAAAAATTTTACCAAAAATAACAGTTTTCGAGTATACATAAACACATTGTGCCAAACTGAAAAAGTGGTGTCAACATCAGCACTAACACATGACACATGACAGTCATATAAATTCCAAGGAATGTTGTTCTTGATGATAATCTGCTCATAATTGGGGGTACTATTTTTTTTTTTTTAGGTAAAAAGGGGCATAATCATGCTTTTCACTGTATGTTCACTAACATGTACATTACTCATCCATTTATCAAGTTATTTGTTAGATTTTTTGTGAATTACTTCCTTATACCCTTGTCTACAATTTCACATATTCTAATTTGATTTTTTTTTTAATGATGATGGTTCACACTAGTAACATATGATAAAACAGTTTTTGTTTTATTTCAATTTGAGAGTTTTAGAAGAATTCAGCACATAAAAGCACACTAAACACAGCAAAAATACCTTTTGGTGTTTGCTCAACAACATTACAAACACCTGGGATTCATATTGTTGTCAGTAAATGTCCCTCTGTGTAACAATCTGTATGTTACTGGGGGGGTACCCCAATTCTACTAGAAAGGGGCATAATTTTACTATTTGGGGTAGGTTCAATACCTCAATTGCTGCTTATCTGTTTGTTTCACATATGACTTAGATTTTATGGCTTCTTGTTCCTTTTACCCCAAGCTATGATGCTATATAATATAATCTAGTTTTGTATATGTTCAAAATGATGACCATGGGGAAAAAATCTGAAGAAAAAAATAAACAATTGTCTGTTGAAAGAAAAAAGAAAATCCCCTACACACATTTGTTATAACACAAAACACTGTGAGAGCTGTGTTAGTATTTGTGAAACAGTACTTACATTACTGCCATGCTGGATCACCTTCGACTGGCATGGCTGCATTGTCGTTGAAATGCAGAAACTGAAGAAGAATCTGAAATACAGAATAAAAGTTTCAAGATAATTGGGCAATTGGGCAGGTGCACGCACACACACACACACACACACACACACACACACACAGTAAGCAGACCCACAATTGGGCACACACACACACACACACACACACACACACACACACACACACACACCACACACACATATGCAGGCCCACAATTGGGCGCACACACACACACACACACACACACACATGCAGAAACACACACTAACAGTATCACACATGTGTGAATGTAAAAACTCCACAATGGCACAAAAACTGCTGTGGATGAGTGCTTCTGTGTTTTACAAAATGAACAAACTTGTGTGGAAAACTTGCATACAGAAATAAACAATGCTTAGGCACACATCTGAGCACACACACGCACGCACACACACAGTCCCACCTATCCATAAAGGCATTATTAGCCATAATTATGTGATTTTGGTAGGAGATATGGCAAAGAAGAGAAATACAGAAAATAAACAGTGGAGGAGTGAAGAATCAAGTAGTAACAAACAAAAAAGAACAGAAAGAAAAAAATAGTTTACTTGCCTAAATCCGGTTTCTGGTCATGAAGGAACTGAAGACTGGAGCTCTGTTCAGCTGAAAATTGGCACAGTTGACTTTCAGACCAGGATTTCCAGTGAAAACACACCAAGGCTGGGACTGACCATGCCCCATGCCACGCCCCCCCGGCCGCTTCCACAGGACCCTCGCCGTTGTCCTGAGCCCCTACCATGTCCATGACCCTCTCCAGTCATGACAGGAGGGGGTTGCAGTGCTCGTTGATGGCATGGGTTTGGCTATTTCCACTTCATCACCGTCACTTACCACAGCTTTATATTTCCGTCCCAAGCGAGACACTTATTAAAAGGGAAAAAAAAAAACAAGGCTTACACATTTCTGATCGAACATTTTTGTTGTTGTAGTCCAAGCAGAGGCATGTATCAAACTTGTGTACTAGTTAACTAGGGAAAATTAAATTCCCAGAAAGTGATGACGTCATTTTTGCACAACTGTGTGTGTGTTGTCATCGTTTGAATATCGCCTGACCACTTGTGTACAAGTTTTCGCGCCGTATCTGCATTATCTACAGGAAAATAAACCTAGTCGAGTTTGGTATTAAAATAATTGTCGGGAATTCGCCTATTCAGTCATCTGAAGAGCACAGATATATTACATTTTTCATGACAACCACTAATTATCAAACTAACAGCCCCACTTGTAATGGCCGCTCAGCAGCAATGCCGAACACATTGTTGCCAGACTGGGCTTTACACACAGCTGACATTCAGTTCGCCAAGTACAGCGCGGTTAGCTGGCTGGTGGGGAGCAGCCTGCAGAAAACACCCCTTTCCCTGACCTGCATTCACGGCTTGGCCTCTGCAGCTGTGGGCGAGCTGTAAACTCCCCTGCCTCTCAAAACCAAGTGGCTTGCTGTGAACAGCCATGTTACGGCATTTTATTCACTGCTGTCATGTGCAACTAACAATGAAGCCACGTCATCACCAGCACGTATCTCCGATAAAAGTGGATGGTGCTGATTTACGTCTGTCTCCTCCTCATTGCTAGTGTCAGGATCGGATCCTCAAAGGTATTCTCCATCACTATCTTTATTATTTAGAACGTTATTTCTAAAACATCAGGTGCAGTGTAATGCTTGAAAATGGGATGTGTCAATGAAGTGCTAGGTTGAGCTGCCATCTTGAATATGCTTATCAGCTGTACCCTCTCAACTCTCATTTGCATGTGGTCAGCTAGCTGCTCGCATGAAGGAAAGGGGCCGTTCCTTGACACCTGTAGAAGAGGTGAGAACATTTTAGATGGTCGTCTCCCAAGTAGATTTTTCTGCTTTCCGTGATGAAGTTACGGCGAAACACACTCTTCCCGGGCGTAGTGATTTTCAGTTTTCACGATGAGCGTTACTCGTCTCAGGCAGAGAACGGGTTAACAAAACAATAATGTAACTACCTTTGTTTGTTTTTTTCTCTTTTTTTTTTCCTGTCCCAACCTCTGCGCCACCTCAGAGGCAGTGCACCCACGCCGCTCATTCCGACACCCTGTCCACAGCTACAGCCCGGTCGGCCCCGCCGCAGCCTGGCACCAGCAATCCACAGGGAGCAGTCAGTGTCAAGTCGTCAAGAGGCAACCCACTGGAGGAGACACTGCACTGCTGCCGAGCCACTTCGGTGGTGTTCAGTGGCACCTGTTCTGATCTAACATACGCAGGACACCACCTTCTAAGCCCCCTACTGATAACATTAATTGCTTAATCGCGGAGTCGGCGTGAGTGAGCTCTCCCCCCGGAGGGCGCCATCACGTCTGTCCAACGACAGCCCCCATGGACTTGCCGATACCGGTGACCCCGACGGAACCAAACCAAGGCCACACGCGGAGAGGATATCGAAACTGAGGTCACCATGAGAGCAGGGCATTAAGGGCCACAGAATTTGAGACATTTTTAAAAAAAAAATGCTGATCAATGAGAATGAGGATGATTAAGATGATGCTACGAATTTCCATTTCGGTCTGAGACTACATGACAGGGCTGTACTCTATGCTTCCTTTCATAATATATCCCGGCGTCAACCAGGCCCGAGAGATACAGGCACCTGCAGTGTTGGTCATGAAATTTGAGCAACACTCTCAGAAACGCATCTATTAAGTGGATGAAACTCGACTGTGTGGTCCCAGTCTTTCCAACTGAGCCCGTAGCAAACTCAATTCTGGGTAGGAGCTGGTCGGGGCAGAAAAACCCACATGACTCTGATGGGATTCGAACCCACAACCTCCCAGTCGGGAGTCCGCGATGCTAACCACTTCGCCACGGCGGCTGATATAATGTAACTACCTTAATTACAAAAAAAAACCCATAACTTGCCTATAAGTATGTGATTGGCCAAGAACATCACCCATAATTATAAAAAAAGATTGAAAATATAGGATTGTAAAGAATATTTTCAACACTACCATATTCATTGCATACGTCCTCAGCATGATACAGTTGGTGTGGTAATGGGCATCCAAAAAGAAAATGTGGAACAAAAATAGAATCGTTCCATGCACATAAGACATTTTAAAAATTCATGTTACACAGAATTTAGTCCTAATTTCACTATGTTGTGAGCTAAATTTCTGGAACCCAAGGAGCCACATTTTGATAATATGCATAAAAAAATTTCTTGAACAAATTAATCTTGCACTCTTTTTTTTTCTTTTTTGAGCTGCCACAGTTTAGTGGTTAGCATTTGGGAGTTACAAGCAAGAAGTCCTGGGTTCGAAATTCCTGGCACTGTTAGTGTGTCCATAGGAAAGGCAGTGTAATCAAATTTTCATAAATCCAACCAGGTGCAAATGGGTGCTTGACTAAAAAATTGTTATGGGGGAGGTTAAAATGTTAAAAGGAGAAACTGGGCCCCACCTCACTATGCCAAGCCTTAGACACACAAGAAAAGTCATTGTCCTTACAGCCTTGATAAAAAGCTAAGGTTTTTTTTTTTAATCTTTGACTACTGGTTCACACATTTTGCCAGATATGTAAATGTGCAAATTTCATGGAAACATGTACCTGTTCTGTTTGGTTTTTCCAGATCATCACTGCCTGCCTGATCCTGCACAACTTGGCAAGACGCAACAACATCGATCTGCCACCGGATGAGATTGATCTGCCACCAGACTCTCAAGAAAGGCAACGTCCACGGAGGTCCAGAAGTGAATGCCCAAGCTGAAGAGGGTGAACAGGCCAACCCAAAGGTGCACGACGCAAATGAAAGAAGGCGACAGGCTGCGGGTCAGTTAGTTCAACAGAAGTTCATTGAGCGCTATTTTACGGCTGCATAGTTTCAGATACTCCATTGAGAAAACAAACCTCTCTTCAGAAATGAGATTCTTTTCCAGACACTGCGGGCTGGCTGGGAACCAATGATGCCGGCCGTATTGACCCAAATTGTCTAGTACAAACATCACACACGACTAATCATTGAGTTGACATAATACTGTGTTATGTCAATTCCAGAAATGAGATTCTTTTCCGACAGTCTTATTTCTCAGTTGATACCAATTCATGCATCACTTGTTAGCAAAACTATCCCTGTCACGCACGGACATTCAAGGTACACAGTTGCGCATATTGTAAGGCAGAGTTATTGCAGCGGTCAGTTCTTTCTTTTCCCGTGTCGATATTTGGGAGTTACGATGCATGGGTTTGTGTGTGTGTGTGTGTGTTTTTGTCAAGTCATTATTGGTAGGTGACTGACCAAAGAGGGGGGAGTTTGTGCCTGTATTTGGCTGTATCCATTCTTGTGATTTTGTGGTTTGTTGCCTTGGTGATTTATGGGTGATTGGTTGACCACTATCAGGGATTTATAATCTAGAGTCTGTGCCAATACACAGTTGTTCCCATACTGAGAAGTGTGGTCTCGTCACCCTGGGTGACTTATTGCTGATTGGTCTTCTAGCAAGTTGGTGTTTCAAGTCTGTATACAACTGTCATTATCTATGCCCCTATCTGGAGTTTAATCGTGCTGCTGTTCTGGGCAACCTATTGATGGTTGGTCAAGTGAGGGTGTGGCCTTGGCAGTTTCATTGTGTCTGTCAACTCTAAGTGTCGTCTGTTTTTTGACTGACTGATTCAGTTGTTCACGACTCCTGGCTCGAGACGGAGGTCTTCTGATCCAGTGTTTGGTGAGGCACGTTTGCCACTTTGTGTAGTGGGCTGCCAGGAAACCCATCAGTGTGTCCTTGTGACAGCTCGGGATTCCAAGCAGAAGTAATCGATGTGTCGGTGTCTGTCACCAGTGTCCACGCCTTCAAGGGGGCGAGGGTTTCCCCGGTCTGGAGCTGCTATGGTGGGTGTTTGTCCTGTATTGTCTTCGCTGGTCATCATAACTCCAGGTGTCGACAGGGTTTGACCGCTCTGCTGCTGCAACCTCTGGTGTGAGGCATCTTACGTGGTACTGCTCTGTTTCCCACTTCTTTCTGGCCGATGTCTAGGTCATCACTACAAACGACTGGGAGGGGGCGAGCTCATCCTTCTGCGAGTGTCGGAGCTCCCCTCCTGCTGCTAAGATCTGCTGAGCTGCTGGGCTCTTCATTTTCTTCAATGTGTGTCACAGTGTACTTGAATTAGTGACTCCATGTTGAACCTTGTGACATCGTCGATTCTTCATCGATTGGCACTTCGTCTGCTGGGGCATCAGGACCTCAGTGACAGTGTGGTCACCAGTGCACGAACCATGAAGTTCGTGAAGGAAGGGGAAAAAAGTTGGAGTGTGGGAATTAATTGTGTGAAAAAAAAAAGATGGTTCGAGTGTGCGAAGGGTGAATGGTATCGTGCATGAATTGTTTATAATTATATATATATAGAGAGAGATTTAGATATATTTGTATGTGTTGTGTGGAGGGGGAATTGTAACATTTTTCTGTTTTGTTTTTTTTTTTTTAGGGGGGGGGGGGTCGTTGTGTCCCCTTGTGGTTTGTATCGCGCGTGCACTTTAGGTTCAGTGGGCCATCCTACCTCTGGATGACCCAGCCCCAGGTTACCACGTGATAGTCCCTTGAGTATCCCTGGTCAGGTATTAACCCTGTTTGGGTTGGGGTCCCTTGAGGCTTCCTGGATTTGAAGGTGGGGTGTTGGGGCATTTTCATTGTGTATTGCTGATTTTGGTGGGTTTTTTTTTTTTTGTATTATTGTTTGTAGATTTTTTTTTTTTTTTGCCTATAGTGTGTGGGTAAGATGAATTTGAATAAAATTTGACTGTTTGTTGCACCTATTATTTGGTGTTTTCTATTTTTGTTTGTGGTGTTGGTAGTTTTAGAGTGTGGGCGGGGTGGATTAAAAGGAGGTACCCTTCTACATTCAGGTATCACTGCACTAGGCGTAGTGACAATCCCCATGAAAACTACATAGATTTTACCCAAGCATGTGTGGTCTCAGCTGTTTTACAGCGCCTCCCTGTGAATAAGATGACAGAATGTTGAAATAGTCATACCTGTGATAAATGGTTTCACATTTTGACTGACATTGGCACAAGTATGTAAACACAATGGTTACATGACTCCGTATTTTTAGCATAATAACTTACTTCCAAAGGGAAGAACATTTTTCAACAGCTAGAAACATTTGAACACTCGAAGAAACAATAATTCTTCAGGTAGATGAGGGAACAAGAAATTAGGTGCGATCCAAAGTTGCTGAAAAAATACAACCACCAAGAATTACATCAAACCACATAAAAAAATACATAAAACTTTCTGTTAAGCATTACTTGAGAACTAAATGTGTTACAACTCTCTCTAAAAATAATGGGAGGAGGAGCAATCTTACAGTTGTGCAAATCCTGAAACTGAGCATTACTCTAACCCAAGCTCTTGTTTTTTTGTTTCAGTATTTGTAATTGTTCTCTCTTGATTTGGAGATTGTTCAGAGCAGTTGTACTGTTATAAAACTCTCTCCTACATTTGTGGGTTTCCACCTGGCTGTCACTTAGATGTTCTAAGCAAGCATCATATTCCATTAGCTTCTCAGATGCCACGAATCTGCTCTTCATTCCATGGGTAGTCAGTGCCAAGGCTATGCCTGAAATAAGAAGACAAGAGTTTTTAATGCACACCCATATTTGGCTTTTCTAGTGGTTTTTGTGCAAACATAATCGGTACAGATAAGCAAAGCTGTCATGTTTATATTTGAGATCAGATTGTGAGCATTTATGTGGGATGGCTGGAATGAAGAGTAGTCACTTCTACAATTTCTGAAAGCTTGATGAGAGGGGTGCTTTCAGATAGCGACTGCTGGGATGAGAAGCGTGTGGAATGTATTACCAGTGTGTTCAATGATTCTCTATCAACATAATTATTGATTCATAGTACTGGCGTGTATGATTTTAGATACCTTGTACTTGACCTGCTCTTTCGTGTTTGTGCATTCTTAATTTTATATGTGCTGCGTTGATAAACAAACATGTATCCACTGTTTTAAAACAGTAGTTTGTGCCTCTCTTCTTTCATTAAACGCTGTACAAAATGCATTTACATTCTGACTTTGCCTCAGTGGATGAGGTTCAAGAGTGAGCTGCATGAAAGGCAGAACTGAGATTAGTAATGACATTAAGACTGTGCCATCGCAGATTTTCCTTCAAAGTCTTTTTCTCTTCTACATACACAGCCTCTTCAAAAAAAAAAGTATGATCACCGGTGAGCCTCCCCAGTAGGGTGGATATGTTTCAGAACTGCTTTTTGTTTCTTTTCGTGTCTTTTTCCCCTGTTGCTGCTATGTGACCATGCTCCAATGTGTAGCACCAAAGATCATATGACATATTTCAAAATGCAATGATGGATGATGATGACGATGATGATGATGATGATGATGATAGTGATTTAGGTGCTATGGAGTTCAATTTCAGTATGGAACTATGTGACAGGGCTGATTTTTATGCTTTTTTTCATAGCATATAAAAGACGGTATTATATTCTGCCACCCCACCCCCCCCAAAAAAAAACAAAAAAAAACTGCAGCTGCTGCTGTACTTATATGTCGTCAGTAAATTTACTTCTACAACGTGATTAACTCCTGGGTACAAACCCTGTGGGTTCAGCGCATTCTACTTTCAAGTTTCATAGCTATATCCTCTGGGTTTTGTCTTGGTTTCTACTATGAAGTATCTAGAAAGTAAAGGGTGAAGGTCTGATAAAAGAGGGATTCCCTCCTTCTGCGCATGTCTTGAATGACTGCCAACCTTCTGCGCATGTCCGTCACCATCAATGTTGTTGACAACATGGCTGCTAAACACGCGTGCCGTCTGCTTCACCGTAGCTGGCATTTTTCACTTCCACAGGCAAGCAACGCAACAAGCCAGTGTCACTCTCTTAACAATTCTTGACGTTTGCTGAGACACGCCGATTGTTTCACCAACATCTTGAAATGTGCCAGTAGCAACAAAGCGCAGTGCCAGACACACTTGTAGAGCAGGGGCAGGGTTCCCCATCTCAATCTGTGTAAATCAAATCCAATGTCTCCTTGGAGAGTGTCTGTAAGCTGGAAGATGTGACAATGAAATCTTAACGTTGCATGAATTTCGTCATCATTGAACATGTCCAATGGATTCGTTCTGTCCCATAAAATACATTTCTCTCCACAATAGTTGCCTTTGTCGGTAAAAAAAAAAAAAAAACCCACAAAGTTGGCAGCCATCTTTGTTTTGATCTAACCCAAGGCAAAATCGTGCCTTATCCTCATTGTAGGTTACCCACCCCTCACCCACTGCAAACCACGATGTTAAAGGTTACTCTCAACATATGGATCCGCAAGTAATGGACCTTCGAGATTACAACGAGGTAAATAGGTCACTTCCCTGTTTCCAGTGACATGTAAGTACGACCCCTACTGTCGTCACTGTTCTTTTCTCCTCCAACCTTCATTTTTTTTTTTTCGTTTTTGTTCTCTTTGCCTTTGGCACCAGCATGATTTGTTCCCGGTTTTCAAAAGCATTGTCATGGAGAAGCAGAAAAGAAGATGGCTTGTGCAGCACCCAGACTTTAACAAAAAAGATGCATACTACCTGTTGCTCAGACCAGACCAGGTGAGCATTGTGAGACTAAGGAGAGGGCACTCCAGACTCAAACATCACATGTTCACAAAATTCCACATTGGCGAGTGTTCAGGGTGCCCATGCGGTACAGCCCCAATGACTGTGGGACACTTCCTGCAGGACTGTCCCACACATAAGAAAAGCTAAGAGCAGAGACCTGGCCTGCCAACACATCAACGAGGGAGAAGCTCTAAGGATCTCTGAAGGGCCTCCGCCGTGCAGCAGGCTTCGACAGTGCCTCTGGGGTTCCTGTCTGAGTGGAAGAAGAAGTTCCCATGTGTTCTGGGTGATCGACAACCTCAAAATCAAATTGTCTCATTTCAGAGTTCATATCCACATTAAGTTTTGGAAGCTTGTTCAGCGTTTGGGAAATTTCAGCTTCGTGGAGTCCACTTTAGCTCCCCATCTATTGATCAACATGGCAGACTTTTCAACTGCCCCTGCCATTGCCGTTTAGGGCTCTTGTCCCATATTCGTAGGAATCAAGAGATGTTTGATGATAAAGTAGATGAATACGGCTATAGCAAACACCCCCCCCCCCCCCCTTCCCCCTCACTATCCATCCTCCCTGCCCTTGCTTTAATCTCCTAAGCAAAACTGAACTTGGAATGCTGATTTAAACAAGCTGTTGGCTACACCCGAGTGCTTCTCGATCTTGTGGAGTTTTACTTCCTCCATTCTACTTTCACGTGGCACAATGAGTTCAGTCATACTCATTTGTTTCGCCAAACTTGTGTGGGTGCCTTATCCCTGATCTCATGCCTCATTTGTCAATGATTATGAAGATTAGAAAAAAAAAAATTCCAGCTCTGCTCTCCTAGTCATGTACTCAATCCAGCAAAGTTGCGTTCTTATTGATTTTAGTACTCATTGATTTTTACAGAGCCTCTCGGCACTTTCGGCGTTGACTACCTACAGGCAACTGTTGCTGAAAACTTATCAATCTTACCTTCAGGCTGGATTTAACTTGCTAGCACTTGGTAATCTGGCCCTTACAACTCAACACATGCTGACTGCGTCTCGGTAGAGAGTCGTAGAGAGTGGAAGCAGGCGACAGTCAGTTGATTCCAGCAAGTGGCAAGTGCACAGCGCACATCTACGACAGTACTGATGCGGCAAAAGTTTTTTCTCACATGAGTCTTGAGGACTTGCCACACGTTCTAGATCAGATTTACATCTGGACTTTGAGGGGTCCAGAAAAACACGGGTACACTGTGCTGTTGCTTCCAGGTCTCGGTGTGAGCTGAGCGGTGAACAGAGGCGTTGTCTTCTTGCAGGTACTAACGTTTCTTTGGGTAGTGGTCGGCAACAAACGGTAGACAGTTGTTTTCCAGCATATCAGTGTACTTCTGACTGTTCATACTGCCTTCCATGAACACCAGTGGTCCAACTCTGTCATGCGAAATGTATCCCCACATCATCAATTTCAATGTAGTCTTCAGGCCATGATGGATGCAGCACAAAGCTCTGACCGCTTCTCTTCGACTTTCCTCCAAAATTTTACACGTCCAATGGGTTTGATCACAATGGTCATTTCATCACTGAAAATAACATTTTTCCACTGATCATTCACAGTCCACTGAAGTTTACTCCTACAGTACTGCAGCTGCTTTTTTTCTTGTTCACTTCCTTGAACAAAATCATTAACAACATGGTTCAGGTGGATTTTGGCTAACTTTGAAAATGCCAGAAGCCAAAGTTGAGAGCACCTAAGGAGAGGGACAGAAGAGCACACTCGGGGCAGCTTGCTAGACTTCAGTGTCAACGGGACTACCAGAGTTATTCATTCCTCCCACAAATCATCCCTGAGTGGAACGATTCACTGACCGTGGCTATGCTTGGAGCTGTGCCTGTAGCCAGCCGTTTTGTCCAACCTCAGACAAAACGGCCGGCTAAAACCTGGCTGTTTTGTCCGACTTCCAATTTTTTGTCGGACAAAACGGCCTGGTTGGACAAAACTGCAGGCTCTAAGTAAGCAGCTGTTTTGTCATTGGCAAATAAGTATAAATTTGTCGCGTTTTTTTTTTCTTTCTTTTTCTGTCTGTCTACCCCAAAGTAAAGAAATCACGTGGAAAAAACTTAAGCTGACCATTGGCTGCCAGGGGCCATGACTATTGAGTGGGTCTTATTCTCGTGTTTTGTTTACTTGGCTGTAGGAGAGAGAGAGAGACAGAGACAGAGAGAAACAGGTGGCACATCACGATACAACATCTGAGGTGACTATGTCAAACCGTTGGGGTCTTGGGACAAACAATTGATGCACCCTCAATTTTGAGAGTCTGACGTTGTCTGTGACCTTTAACTTAACCTTAATTGCTTTGACATATTTGGAGAGCAATAAACTAAACAACCTTCGTATCAAGTTTCAGCTTCCTATGTCGACCGCTGCACGATATGGCTAAAAATAGATTTTTCGGTTTTGAAAGGTCACACGTCAAGGTCATAACCTTGACCTTTCAAATTTGGAAAAGGGTGTATTTAAGCCACCCCATCCTGTTTTCTTGCTTCTTTGTGTATTTGCAGTATTGCCTTTTCCTGTGTAGATAGGGCTGTCTTTCATCTACCTTTTGAGCTAAAAGTTGTTCTTGAATGATAATTCAAAACTTCGATTTATTTGACATAACCCCCCCCCCCCACCACCACCACCACACACACATAGAGCTGACCCCCTTCACTGACAGTCATGATAATAGCACTGTGTAATGGTCGATTTCCGGCCTAAAAAAACATGTTGGGAGTTATCCTTCCTGATCGACAAAATGTGGTGACGTCACCCTTTACTTGAATGTAGGTGGGATAAAACTTTACGCCAAGTGCAACATCAGCAAGCCTAAGTACAAATTGTAGCACGAACTAGGCACAGCAATAACAAGCGCATCGCCGAGCGGCTGCAACGCCGCACGGCAGATATGTTTTCTTTGCCCGTACCTTACCCCCCCCCCCCCCCCCCCCCCCCCCCCTTATATCTTAGCCCTACGTATCTCTCCGTCTCTCTCCACACCGAGTAGCTGACACGCACCGACATTCAATAATTGTCTTTGTCTTTCAGACTGCTACTTCACTACTTACTAAAGTACTTTCCTCACTTTTGGACACACACACACACACACACACGTGCGCGCGCGCGCACACACACACACATACATACGTGCACAGTGCACACACACACACACACACACACACATCGGACAAAACGGCCGCTTACTTAGAGCCGGTCGTTTTTTCCAACCTGGCCGTTTTGTCCGACAAAAAATTGAAAGTCGGACAAAACGGCCGGGTCGGACAAAACGGCCGTCTACAGCGCCTCTAGGCGTGTTCACGTCGGGAGCTTGTGTAAACTCCACCTATAGTCACAAGCTGCTTTTTTTTTTTTTTGTTTTTGTTGCGCCAACCCCTCAATTACAAGTGTCTGAATAATTAGCTTGTTGACTGAGGACACTATGCGGATAAAGATGAAGTTGATGACTAATTTCTTCACTGGGGGATGCTTTGAATAACCAAGTCCATGCAGATTTCGTTTGATCGTCTTTTGGCTGACTTAACGGAGGCTGATGCACGGAATTCGGCTGAAATTTCAGAAACTGTGGCAAATCTGTCCCGTTTTACGATCTGTGACAGTGCAGACACGCACCTGTTTGTGAATACTCGGGGCCTATCACTACTAGGTTTGTTATCTACTGCTTTTCTGTCACAACAGCGCTTGTAAACTTTGCCGACGGTTGACCTGTTTAAGTTTGAACACATCTGCCACCTCAAACACCCGAAGCCTCTGGTTCGTCAACGACACAATGTATTTTTCGTCTCTCCTCTGTGAGCTGCTTGTTTGCGGATGTCATGCCAGATCTAACAGCAATCCGCAAGCAACAAACGACAGTTCAACGATTTTCTTTACTTCACACAAAAGAGTACACTTGTGAAAATGACGTCATTGGTTTTCGTTACACAAACATATCACCAACGCTGAAATATTGGAGTAGGCAAGCTAGTGGAAACAACCAAGGAGATTTGATCTAATCTTCTTGGAAACAACCACTGGGATCTGGATCTGGCTCTGGATAAATACGTCGCAGGAGCCAATCAACGGCTATAAACACGATGGAACAGGGAGAGCGCAAAAATAGTTAAAAGTCCACCACTTAATCCTAACAATCTTCCATTAGAACAACTATATAATTTGAGATTGGTGATAAAGACCGAAACAAAAAAAAAAACAAAACAAAAAAACAAAAAAAAAAAAAACAAAAAAAAAAAAAAAAAAAAGGGGGGGGGGGGGGGGTAAAAAAGAAAACAAAAACAATACACAACGTTTCGACTCTTAGAGTCTTAGAGACTTGAAAAAGACTCTTACGAGTCGAAACGTTGTGTATTGTTTTTGTTTTCTTTTGACCCCTCTTTTCTTTCGGTCTTTACCACCAATCTTCAAATTATATAGTTGTCTGAAAAAGACCCAGTCAAGACTTATCAGTCTTCCATTAGGTTCAAGTCTCAATGAGCAGCCACAAAAGGTATCCACAGGTATTAAAAAAAAAAAAAAAAAAAAAAAACCCTACTGTCAAGATGCTTAGTATGCAGGCAATGTTGATCTGCCAAGATGCACTGGCAGAGCCTGCACTGACGATATCCTCCTCTAGATGGTTCCAGTCCATCACTGTCCTTACGAAGAAGGAATGAGTGGACTGTTTTGAAGTAGGCCTACTGACGGGTAGCTGGAAGCCGCGTGTGTTTCTGACCATGCGGTGTTCGGTGATATTGGAGACTTCGAAGTCCTCATACTTGGGGAATCGTGTCCGTCTGCGGCCAGCACTCACAGGGGTCAGGAAGTTTTGGGGGGCAATGGCGGGGGTGAGAATCCCCCGCTATCTTGAACATCAGGCCTGGTCGAGCCTATGTGCGACGATCAGCCAGTGGGGGGAGGTTCAAATCCCGCAGCATTCGGCTTACGCAACCTGGTTCTCTGGTCCTGTAGTCCTTTGTGATGAAGCGTGCTGCCTGTGTCTCTGCACCCTCTCCAACTTCTCGATATCTTGTTGGTAAACGGGTCCCACACTGTTGGTGCATACTCTAGTCTGGATCTCACTAGTGCGATGTATGCCAGGCGCCTGCACTCCTCTGGGCAATTCCTGAGATTCCGGCGTAGGAATCCCACTGTTGACCCCGCTTTCCGAGCAATATTGGCAATATGTTGTCCCCATTTGAGGTCATCTGAGATGAGCACTCCTAAGAACGGATTTTGCTGAACCTGTTTCAGGAAGACTCCATCGAGGCTGTACATGTAGGTAGACTTGAAGGCAC
>JADBJO010026384.1:17500-22587 GCA_016801955.1 Conus betulinus | reverse complement strand
ATGCTAACGCTAAAGCGTACCACAATCAAACACATTTTACGAATATATTGTTCAAAAAATAGTCAGGTACGGTAATTTTGCTTATAGCCGAGCCGACCGCAAAGGACCACATCAGGGCTGCCACCACGTAAAAATCAATTCACAAGTCATTTATTCACATAATTCTTTAAAATACATCTTCTTAAAAACCTATCCGAAATTTTGTGTTTAAAAAATGACTAAGTGTATGAACAAAGCAAGTGATCTTTTACGCTTATATATTCCCCTTCTCAAGAGAGAGAGAGACAGACAGACAGACAGACAGACAGTCAGACAGACAGACAGAGACAGAGGAGAGGAAAGAAGAGAAGGAAGTGAGGGGAGAGGGTGGGTAGTATGACTGAGAGATCAAGCAAAAGAGGTTTGTACTTCCTCGTTAAACATTCGCGTTTTCCTGTCATCTACTTCTGTTCTTCGTCTCCTCTTCCGTTCCCCAACCCCCCATTCCCCATCCCCCCCCCCCCCCCCCCCCCCCCCCCCTTCTTTTCCTTCCTTCTTTTCGATATTCACTTTATATTTCTAGTCTTCTCTTCTTCTTTGGTTCTTTTTATCTACTAAATAAACCAATACAACAACAACAAAACACAACAACAAACCTGCGCCACTTGTTCTTTCCTCAGAAAGGGCAGGGCGATAACGACGCTGAGCGGGGTCAAGGTCAGGTCAGGCATGATGTAGTGCAACACGTCACGCGCGCCGTCCAGTTGCTCCGCAGCTTTCTTGATGCTGCCTGCGAAGGCAGCCAACCGTTTTTTCCTCCGTCGGCTTCCACTCGGGGTCCGGAAATCCTGTGGACTTCACCTGGTGTGGGACAGTGACAATGAAGACCGTCATCCATATCCACCTGGTGTGGGACAGTGACCTGGTGTGGGACAGTGACCTGGTGGGGGACAGTGACCTGTGGTGGGGTGACCTGGGGTGACCTGACCTGTGGGGGGCAGTGACAATGAAGACCGTCATCCATGCCCACCTGGTGTGGGACAGTGAACTGGTGTGGGACAGTGACCTGTGTGGGACAGTGACAATGAAGACCGTCATCCATACCCACCTGGTGTGGGACAGTGACCTGGTGTGGGACAGTGACCTGGTGTGGGACAGTGACAATGAAGACCGTCATCCATACCCACCTGGTGTGGGACAGTGACCTGATGGGGGACAGTGACCTGGTGTGGGACAGTGACAATGAAGACCGTCATCCATACCCACCTGGTGTGGGACAGTGACCTGGTGTGGGACAGTGACCTGGTGTGGGACAGTGACAATGAAGACCGTCATCCACACCCCACCTGGTGTGGAACAGTGACCTGGTGTGGGACAGTGACCTGGTGTGGGATAGTGACAATGGGGACCGTCATCCATACCCACCTGGTGTGGGACAGTGACCTGGTGTGGGACAGTGGGTGTGGGACCAGTGACAATGAAGACCGTCATCCATACCCAGTCACACTGTGGGACAGTGACCTGGTGGGATGGGACAGTGACCTGGTGTGGACAGTGACCACCGTCATCCAGTCACCCACCTGGTGTGGAACAGTGACCTGGTGTGGGACAGTGACATTGACTTGAAGATCGTCATCCATATCAGTCAGACTGAGAATGGACACCATAGTGCCTACAGGTCCAATTGGGAATGGACATCGTAGTGCCCTACAAAGTGAGAAATGACGTTGTAATGCCCTACAGAGTGAGAAATGACGTTGTAATGCCCTACAGAGTGAGAAATGACGTTGTAATGCCCCTATAGAGTGAGAAATGACGTTATAATGTCCTACAGAGTGATAAACGACGTTGTAATGCTCTACAGAGTGAGAAATGACGTTGTAATGCCCTACAGAGTGAGAAAATGACGTTGAAATGCCCTACAGAGTAAACAAATGACATTGTAATGCCCTACAGAGTGAGAAATGACGTTGTAATGCCCTACAGAGTGAGAAATGACGTTGTAATGCCCTACAGTCAGAGTGCGAAATGACTTGTAATGCACTACAGAGTGAGAAATGACGTTGTAATTTCCTACAGAGTGAGAAATGACGTTGTAATGCCCTACAGAGTGAGAAATGACGTTCTAATGCCCTACAGAATGAGAAATGACGTTGTAATGCCCTACAGTCAGAGTGGGAAATGACGTTGTAATGCCACACAGAGTGAGAAATGACGTTGTAATGTCCTACAGAGTGATAAATGACGTTGTAATGCCCTACAGAGTGAGAAATGACATTGTAATGCCCTACAGAATGAGAAATGACGTTGTAATGCCCTACAGTCAGAGTGAGAAATGACGTTGTAATGCCCTACAGTGTGAAGAATGACTTTGCAATGGACTACAGAGTGAGAAATGATGTTGTAATGCCCTACAGTGTGAAGAATGACTTTGCAATGGACTACAGAGTGAGAAATGATGTTGCAATGCCCTACAGTCAGAGTGAGAAATGACATCATAATGCCCTACAGAGATAAAAATGACATCGTAATGCCCTACAATCGGAGTGAGAATTGACATCATAATGTTCTACAATCAGAGCTAAAATTGACATCATAATGCCCTGCATTGGACGTGAGAATTGGCATCATAATGCCCTACAATGGGAGTGAGAACTGACATCATAATGCCATACAATGGGAGTGAGAACTGACATCATAATGCCCTACAATGGGAGTGAGAACTGACATCATAATGCCCTACAATGGGAGTGAGAACTGACATCATAATGCCCTACAATGGGAGTGAAAATTCACATCATAATGCCCTACAATGGGAGTGAGAATTCACATCATAATGTTCTACAATCAGAGTGAGAAGTCACATCCTAATGCCCTACAATCCGAGTGAAAAATGACATCATAATGCCCCACAATCAGAGTGAGAAATGACATCATAATGCCTACAGAGTGAGAATAGACAGTATAATGCCATACAATCAGAGTGAGAAATGGCATCATAATGCCCTACAAATTGATATCAAAATGCCCTAAATGGAAGCCAGAACTGACATCATAATACCTTACAATCAGAGTAAGGAAATGACATCATAATGTCCTACAATCAGAGTGAGAAATGACATCATAATGCCCTACAATCAGAGTGAGAAAAGACACCATAATGCCCTACAATCACAGTGAGAAATGACATCATAATGTCCTACAATCAGAGTGAGAAAAGACACCATAATGCCCTACAATCACAGTGAGAAAGGACATCATAATGCCCTACAATCAGAGTGAGAAATAACATCATAATGCCCTACAATCAGAGTGAGAAATAACATCATAATGCCCTACAATCAGAGTGAGAAAATAACATCATAATGCCCTACAATCAGAGTGAGAAATAACATCATAATGCCCTACAATCAGAGTGGGAAATAACATCATAATGCCCTACAATCAGAGTGGGAAATAACATCATAATGCCCTACAATCAGAGTGAGAAATAACATCATATTGCCCTACAATCAGAGTGAGAAATAACATCATAATGCCCTACAATCAGAGTGAGAAATAACATCATATTGCCCTACAATCAGAGTGAGAAATACACATCATGATGACCTACAATCAGAGTGAGAAATAACATCATAATGACCTACAATCAGAGTGAGAAATAACATCATATTGCCCTACACAGTGAGCACTAAAATCATAATGCCCTACAATCAGAGTTAGAAATGACATCATAATGCCCTACAATCAGAGTGAGAAATAACATCATAATGCCCTACAATCAGCGTGAGAAATAACATCATAATGCCCTACACAGTGAGCACTAAAAATCATAATGCCCTACAATCAGAATGAGAAATGACATCATAATGCCCTACAATCAGAATGAGAAATGACAGCATAATGCCCTACAATCAGAGTGAGAAATAGCATCATAATCCCCTACAATCACAGTCAGAAATTACATTATAATGCCCTACAATCAGAGTGAGAAATGACATAATAATACCCTACAATCAGAGTGCGAAATTACATTATAATGCCCTACAATGGAAGCGAAAATTGACATCATAATGCCCTACAATCAGAGTGAGAACTGACATCATAATGCCCTACAATAGGAGTGAGAACTGACATCATAATGCCCTACAACGGCAGTTACAATTGACCTCATAATGCCCTATAATCAGAGTGAGAATTGACATCATAATGCCCTCCAAGGGGAGTGACAATTGGTCTCATAATGCCCTATAATCAGAGTGACAATTGACCTCATCATGCTCTACAACCAGTGTGAGAATTGGCATTGTAATGTTCTACAGAGTGAGAATTGGCATTGTAATGTTCTACAGAGTGAGAATTGACATTGTAATGCTCTACAATCAGACTGAGAACTGACATCATAAAAGTCTATCAGAGTGAGTACTGACATCACAAAGCTTATTGAACAGAGTGAGAACTGAAAATCTCAATGCCTACCCATCAGAGTGAGAACCGACAATCTGAATGGCTACCCATCAGAGTGACTATGGGGGTAATAATTGATGCTTGCCAATCAGAGTGAGAATGGGGGTTATTGATGCTTGCCAATCAGAGTGAGAATGGGGGTAATTGATGCCTGCCAATCAGAGTGAGAATGGGGGTTATTGATGCCTGCCAATCACAGTGAGAATGGGGTTATTGATGCCTGCCAATCAGAGTGAAAATGGGTGTAACTGATCCCTGCCAAACAAAGTTGAAACAACATTATACTGCTTACAAGTTAGAGGATATGACTGTAATCTATGGTGCATGGGGGAAACCATGCTGCTGCTGCTGCTGCTCTGTGTGTGTGTGTGTGTGTGTGTGTGTGTGTGTGTGTGTGTGTGTGTGTGTGTGTGTGTGTGTGCGCGCGCGCGCGCGCGCGCGCGCGCCTGCATGTATATATCTGCACAAGTGCGCGTTCACTCAGTTGTGTGTGTGCGTGCGTGCGTGCGTGTGTGTGTGTGTTCAGAATGGGTTTGAAGGTTGTGATGATAATGGGGATCTGGTTCACACAGCAAGCCCTGTCCCCCGTTCCTCCCCACCACCCTCCCTCCCTGTCCCCCCCCCCCACCCCCCCCCCCCCC
>JADBJO010026384.1:10000-12500 GCA_016801955.1 Conus betulinus | reverse complement strand
TGAGGCAGAGTCTGACGACAATGATGACTTTGGCGAACCGGCAAAGGTGATCACCAGCAGAGAAGTCTTAGCTTGCGTGCAAACATTAAACTCCTACTGTTTGCAGGTTGGTGTTTCCAGTGTCTCTCTCGTTCATCCACTTTCTGTGTTCATAGAAGCCCTTCACACACACTTGGCTAGTGCAAAGACTCAAACCACAGTCCCGCATTTCTTTAATAAGAGGACCAATCAGAAAGATGAGAAAAAATGGCAGAAAAGACAGGGAGGATCGTGACACAGGAAGACAGAGTGACATAGGCATGCAGAGTGACATAGACATGCAGGGTGACATAGGCATGCAGGGTGACACAGGAAGACAGAGTGACATAGGCATACAGAGTGACACAAGAAGACAGAGTGACATAGGCATACACAGAGTGACACAGGAAGACAGAGTGACATAGGCATGCAGGGTGACATAGGAAGCAGAGTGACATAGGCATGCAGGGTGACATAGGCATGCAGAGTGACATAGGCATGCAGAGTGACACAGGATGCAGAGTGACATAGGCATGCAGAGTGACATAGGCATGCAGAGAGACATAGCATGCAGGGTGACATAGGCATGCAGGGTGACATAGGCATGCAGGTGTGACATAGGCATGCAGCGTGACACAGGAAGACAGGGTGACATAGGCATGCAGGGTGACATAGGCATGCATGCAGGGTGACATGGGCATGCAGGGTGACATAGGCATGCAGGGTGACATAAGCATGCAGAGTGACATAGGCATGCAGAGTGACATAGGCATGCAGAGTGACATATAGGCATGCAGAGTGACATAGGCATGCAGGGTGACATAGGCATGCAGGGTGACAAAGGCATGCAGCAGTGACATAGGCATGCAGGGTGACATAGGCATGCAGGTGACATAGGCATGCAGGGTGACATAGGCATGCAGAGTGACATAGCATGCAGTGCAGAGTGAGAGTGACAGGGAAGACAGGGTGACATAGGCATGCAGGGTGATGCAGGGTGACATAGGCATGCAGGGTGACATAGGCATGCAGGGTGACATAGGCATGCAGGGTGACAAAGAAGACAGGGTGACATAGGCATGCAGGGTGACATAGGGCATGCAGGGTGACATAGGCATGCAGAGTGACATAGGCATGCAGGGTGACATAGGCATGCAGGGTGACATAGGCATGCAGGGTGACATAGGCATGCAGGGTGACATAGGCATGCAGGATGACACAGGAAGACATAGTGTTGGTAGCGACGATGTAACCATTACAGGTTTTGATTCTCCTGAGCCACAGGTATTTACACCAACAAATGAAAGATGGCGTCTCAGATCATCACATTGTCTTCGTCTTCCTGTACCCCAGTTGTTTGCCATTTCGACCCCCAAAGCCCAAGCTCTCCAAACCGCTCTCAACCGATAGAATCATTGGGGACGGCAATTGTTTTTACAGAGCAATTAGTTTTGAGATCTGTGGCACAGAAACTACCACCCTGAGATTTGAGCCAAAATCGTGGATTTCATGTGTAAAAATGCAAAGGCGTTCTCTATGCTAACTTGGAACTTGGCGATTATCTCAACACTAACGAAACCACTGAACTGAGATCATGGGCGACTGATGTCGAGATATACGCCGCAGCAACCCTTCTCCAAACGACGATTGTGATGTACACTGCGGTAGATAAAACATCTAGGGGTTAGTTGCCCCACCATCCGCTTTTTCCCGCCTTTGGTTCAACTCCCAATAAAGAGAGAAAATTTATTTGTCCAATCTTTGTGGTCACTTTGAGCGGGTGACAGATGTTATTTGAGTTCTTTCTGTTTCATTAACTTGGTTCAACTCTCAACATAGAGAACATTTATTTGTCCAACCTTTGTGGTCACTTTCAGCAGGTGACAGATGTTATCTGAGTTCTTTCTGTTTCATTAACTTGGTTCAACTCTCAGCATAGAGAACATTTATTTGTCCAACCTTTGTGGTCACTCTGAGCGTGTGACTGATATTATTTGAGGTGTCTTTCAGTTTCATTAACTTGGTCAGTCATTGACAGCAGAGAATGGTCTTTTTTTCAAAATTTTTTGTCCTAATGAAAGTCGAGAGAGAGAGAGAGAGAGAGAGAGAGAGAGAGAGAGAGAGAGAGTTTCAAAGGTTGGCTGCTCCTATACCTACAATGACGAAGAATATAATTAATTTTGGTTTTATCTTTGTTTCTTTGTCGTCTTTTTCCTTCTCATTTCCATAATTTTGTTGTGTTGTTGTTGTTGTTGTTGATTTCATTAATTTTGTGATTGAACTATTTTACGATGGCCTGCCTTTTCACCTGAATCTAAAAAGTGTGAGCGTACTTTCTAGCGTGAGAGCCCTCTAATGTTGACCACTTTTTCTTCAGAAAGCTATAAAATTAATGAGTTAATACAAAAACTAATGATAAACGGCAAGTATTTTTTTCCTCAAAGAGAAACAAACAAACAAAAAAAAAACCCTTGACAATCAA
>JADBJO010026383.1:20000-22588 GCA_016801955.1 Conus betulinus | reverse complement strand
AAGAGAGGGAGGGGGGGGGATAAAAAAAATCAAAACGTATCCTGAGCAAGCGGTGGCCTCAGTGATTAAATTTCGCTGGCAAGACTTCTACCACACGAGAAGGGAGAGAGAGGGAGAGAGAGAGAGAGAGACTGAGAGCGAGGCCCGAAGACGAGAGAGAGAGAGAGTGAGAGAGACGAGAGGGAGATGAGAGACGGAGAGAGAGAGAGAGGAGAGAGAGAGAGAGAGGGATCACGGGAGGGAGGGGGAGAAGGAGGGGGAAAGAGAGCAGGAGAGAGAGAGGGAGGAGAGAGTGACGGACGAGTAGGGACAGGGCGGAAAAGGGCGTAAAGAGCGGTGAGGAGGGGGGAGGGGGGGAGGGGGCGGAGGGGGAGGGGAGGGTTCGAGAGAGGTTGGGGTTGGGAGGAGGGAGGGGTGGAGGGTTAGGGATACAAGGTGTTGCCGCCAATCGATGAAAAAGCGTGGAAAATGTTCTATCAGCACGGGCAAGGAAAGCTGTTGATCGTTGTGGAGAACAGCCGCACTTCGTCTGTAATTTCATCAGAATCAGCTGGTTCAGCAATGTTTTCCCAACGTTTATGTTTTCAGTTAGCTACGTCAACCCCACCCCACCCCTTTCTTCCTTTTCAATTTCTTTTTCTTTTCTTTTTTTCCCCCACTCCTTACAAAACACAGCCGAAAGATAACTCTCGGGATTTTAGTTTTACCACAAAGGTTGGTGTTTTCCAACACACACCACACACACACACACACACACACACACACACACACACACACACCACACGCCCTCGCACGCACGCTTGCACCCTCCCCCCCCCCCCCCCCCCCCCCCCCCCCCACACACACACACACAATACACACACTCGTATGCTGCGTACGCACACAACACACACACAAACACAACGGGAGGGAAGAGAGAGAGAAGAGAGATTTGAGAGAGGGAGACGAGAGAGAGAGAGAGGAGAGAGAGAGAGGGAGAGAGAGAGAGAGGAGAGAGAGAGAGAGAACAAACAATGGCGTATTGACAATAGTTAAACAGCCCTTATGCCAAGCGGGAATGCATGCACAATTTCCACTTAGTGCTGCCAAACTCTGCCAACAATAGAAATGCGAGTAAAAAAAAAAACAACAAAAAAACAAAAAAAAAAACCCCAAGCGTACCCACCAGAAAACGCAATTATTTATACAGAGATATATTCATAGAATAATAAGCAAATGATTGAGTTCCTTAGGGTATACTTGGCCAATACTGAGAACGTCGGTCATTCCACCTCGTTTCTCACCGCCAAATGACGAAAAAGGTCATTAGACACAGAGGAGCAGTGAAAACACAAAAAAGCCACGGAAGCACGATGACGCTGCAGTAGGGCATTGTCTACCTACAGACCCTCCAGGTTACGACAGGAAAGCTGGCATGCATTTGATAGTAACAAGGGATGGAACGAGTGAAGATTTTCTGAAACAGAGACGGATGAAATGGTGGGGGCCTGAATAGCTCAGTTTGTAGAGCGCCAGACTCGTGATCCTGGGGTTACGGGTTCGAATTTCTGTACAGGGGGATTTTCCCTCGGAGTTAACATTGTTCTGACTCCAATCCCATACAGTCCTTCGAATGAGACTATAAACCGAGGTTTCCGTGTGCGTGAACGCACGCCACAACATCTGGCACACACGTAAAATCCCATCCACCAACTTTCGGAAGAGAAGGCCAGTTTGGCCGTTGGTATGGATGACACGTTACACATAGGATGCACCTTCCCGAAGATGGTTGCCTTAATGGCGGGAGATAAAAAGAAAAACAAAAACGTCGGTCGTACTCACAACCTCCACTGCCTGTCTATACAGGCAGTGTCCGCAGGAGTATCAGCCTGCGTACGCAGAAAGAAAGAAAGAAAGAAAGGAGGAAATGGCTCCAAAGGCAGAAAAGAAAACACAATGGACGGGCATTAGTGTACAGAAAATACACAGGAAAAGTCAGTGACAGTATGGAACAAGGAAGAAATATACAAAGGAAAAGTCAGTGACAGAAATAGAACAAGGAAGAAATATACAAACGAAAAGTCAGTGACAGTAATAGAACAAGGAAGAAATATAGGGAAGAAATATACAAAGAAAAGTCAGTGACAGTAATGGAACAAGGAAGAAATATACAAAGGAAAACGTCAGTGACAGTAATAGAACAAGGAAGAAATATACAAAGGAAAAGCAGTCAGTGACAGTAATAGAACAAGGAAGAAATTACACAAGGAAAAAGTCAGTGACAGTAATAGAACAGGGAGGGAGACTAGACACAGTTTCCGGAAGGTGGAGATTCAAAGGAAAAGCCAGTGACAGTAATAGAACAAGGAGGGAGAACTAGGACACAGTTCCGGAAGGTGGAGATTCAAAGGAAAAAGTCAATGACAGTAATAGAACAAGGAAGGAGAACTAGGACACAGTTTCCGGAAGGTGGAGATTCAAAGGAAAAGTCAGTGACAGTAATAGAACAAGGAAGGAGAACTAGGACACAGTTTCCGGAAGGTGGAGTTCAAAGGAAAAGTCAATGACAGTAATAGAACAAGGAAGGAGAGAACTAGGACACAGTTTCC
>JADBJO010026383.1:15000-17500 GCA_016801955.1 Conus betulinus | reverse complement strand
GAGAGAGAGAGAGAGAGTTTGTATGCGTTTGTGTGAGTGCGTTCGTAGGCCTATGCGTTAGTTAGTGTGTGCGTTTGAAATATGTAAATGTGAGTGAATGAGAATGAGATGTGTGTGTGTGTGTGTGTGTGTGTGTGTGTGTGTGTGTGTGTGTGTGGTGTGTGTGTGTGTGTGTGTGTGTGTGTGTGTGGTGTGAATGTGTGAGTGCGCGCGAGCGCACGCATGCATACACGCATGCATGTTTATCATGAGTGGATTAGCCAGTTTAAGTACATAATCATTCACTTTGTGCCCTGACAAAGTGCCACTTTGAAGGGCAACGAGCCCATTCCTCGCACAAGCAAAGCAAAACACTCGCTTGATTTCGCGTACTTCGATTCGATTCTCGCTCAGCTGCGAGAACTCAGACGTCAACGCCCACACCATACCATTGATCCCGATAGCTCTGCTGCGAGCTGGTATTTAAAACAACAATCCACTACAAAAGATACATTGGTTCAGTTTGCTGTGTTCCTATACCGTGCGAATTTTAAAACACATGTGTTGGCGGGGGTCAACTGGGACGGCTGTAATTGTCACACTTTGAACGCCGATCTTGGGCAGAGAGAAAAGGGTGCTAGAAATGGAAGCTGGGCCGCGGAACGCACACCGTGACTGGAAAATCTGTACGACACAACGAGAAGAAGACCATACTGTCTTGCCCTGAAACCAGAATTTTTGCAGGAGGACACAGGCAGTCAGGCTGAAACATCCAGGTACACTGATGTTCACCGTCGTCTCACTTTGCAATTTGAGATTTACTTTTGTATTGTTTTTGTCAGGGCTTATAACCCATAAGTACAGAGACGACCCTTCTTTATCGCCTTCATCGACCTGACCAAGGCGTTCGACTTGGTAAGTAGGTCAGGTCTCTTGAGTTGCATTGTCCAGAACAACGGATTCATCTTCAGACCCCTTCCCAATCAAGAACGGTGTCAAACAAGGGTGCGTTCTCGCTCAGACACTCTTCGGCATCTTCTTCTCCCTGCTGCTGCGCTACGCCTTCCGACAGTCTGAAGATAGCATCTTCCTTCACACTAGGAGTGACGGAAGTTTTCTTCAATCTGGAGCAAAGACGAAGGTGCGGGAAAGTCTTCAACAGGGAAGATGCTCTTCGCATATGACGCTGCCCTCACTGCCCCCACCAAGGATGCGCTACAACAGCTCGTCACCTGTTTCGCTGATGCCTACACCGATTTCGGCCTCACAATCAGCCTAAAGAAGACAAACATCATGGGCCAAGACATCAGCAGCACTCCCCACATCTCCATCGGTGATTGCACCCTTGAAGTGGTCGACGACTTGACTTGCTTGGGCTCCACCGCCTCCAGTACCTTTCTTTGGACGCCAAGCTGAACATGCGGACCGGCAAGGCAACAACAGCGATGGCCCGTCTAGCGAAGAGAGTCTGGGACACACCATGCTAACGTCAAACACACCAAGATGAAAGTGTACCGCGCCTGCGTGCTGAGCACTCTTCTCTACGGAAGCGAAGCATGGATCCTGTACTCTCGACAAGAATGCAGACTGAACGCCTTCCACCTGCACTGCCTCAGAAGACTCCTGGGCATCACTCGGCAGGACCGCATGACCAAAAGGAAGTCCTGGCCCAGGCAGGGATGCCTAGCACGTTCGCCATGCCGACACACAGACGCTTGCGCTGGCTTGGCCACGTCAGCCGCATGGACGGCGGTTGAATCCCAAAGGACATGCTGTAAGGCATGTTGGCTACAGACTCCAGACCCACAGGACGGCCAGGCATACACTACAAGGATGTATGCAAGCGCGACGTGAGGGTAGGCAGCCTCGACACAGCAGACCTGGAGACAGCAGCTTCAGACTGGGTTAGCTGGCGGTCCACTATGAAGGCCAGCATCAAGCCAGCAGAGCAGAGGAGAGAGGCCCAGTAGGAAGAACGAAGGCACCGCAGACGGCTAAGAATTGCGTCGGCAGCCACAGACATTCATGACCGAGACTTTCACCCGCAGCAACTGCAACGAGTCTGCCTCTCGAGGATCGGGTTCTTAAGCCACAGCAAGCGTTGCGATTCCAAACTGACTGATCTTTGGTGCAACGCCATTGTATCTCAAGACAATCTCATACCAACTAGAAGTTTTTGTTGTATACCCTTGGCATCGTAATACTATGTACCTACGAATGCTACAGAAAGCACATGAATGGCCAAAAAGAAAATGTTTTAACCGCTGGAACAGGTCCTGACGGTCTCCCTGATCTAGTAAGCAGCCCTACAATGTCGTAAACATCACGGTAAAAGGACAGGCACTGGAAGAAGGGGTCACTTTCCGCATCTCGGGAACATTCTGAGCCA
Organism: Conus betulinus; assembly: GCA_016801955.1. Classification (NCBI taxonomy): domain Eukaryota; kingdom Metazoa; phylum Mollusca; class Gastropoda; order Neogastropoda; family Conidae; genus Conus; species Conus betulinus. Next base: position 15,132 of record JADBJO010026383.1, on the reverse strand, counting down.
GGACGGCGGGTCAACAACGAGGGTAAGTCGAAGGCGTCGTCCTGGCTTTGTCTCTGATGACAGACTGCACTCAACGCCTCTTTGGAAAAGCAGGTCTTTCAACTTTCCAGTGAGCGATAAAAATCCAGACAT
>JADBJO010026383.1:2500-7500 GCA_016801955.1 Conus betulinus | reverse complement strand
AGTCCGATCCAGCGGACGAAAGGCCTCGGAGCAGGCGATACATATAGATCTGTTTTCGAGAGGGAAAGGCCTCGGAGCAGGCGATACGATACATATAGATCTGTTTTCGAGAGGGATTGTGATAGTTTCCTCATGCAGCTAGTGAAGGGTTATCATATTTATGATATACATTTTCACATTTACTTCATCTTCAATTTTTTTTTTTTTTGTCTCAATTTCAAATCTTTGCCAAGTCATTACTATAATGATGGAAGAATTGTTAACCTGCACTTGTTTTTCCCCACTACTTAATTGTTCAGCAATATATATATATATGTGTGTGTAGTCCAGTGTGTGTGTGTGTGCTTCTTATTGCAAGATTATTCGAAAGGATCGAGCTAATCTACAGTTATTTCAGGATCACTGTAACCAGTCATGACATTTACATTGGCTGGGTCAGCGTTGATTGGAACACAAACAATCTCAGTCACATTTAAATCAATATCAAAGCAACAGCATGCACTCATCAGTTGCATCAACTGAACGAGCGCGCGGCCACTCTGAGGAATTCCTCTGAGCAACTGACGAAACATGCTCCCATCAGCGTTCGTGATTCCTCTCTACAGGACATGTCGTCCCACAGAGTCGTGGAGATCAGGTTGAAGACTCTGGACGGCGTTTCCAGCGCGCAGGATTCGCGTCCGTTTGATTTCATTGTGGTGTCGATTGTAAAGCATTTTGCATTCTACTGTCACCCCCCCCCCCCCCCCCCCCCCCCCCCCCCCCCCCCCCCCCCCCCCCCCCCCCCCCCGAAAGTTCTTACGGCTGATGAAAAAAGCGTTACTGTCTCTGTTCTGATGGTGGCAATGGTGTTGCTATAGTGAGTGACAGGCAGGTTAACGTCAATACCGGGGATCACCGGCGCCAAAGAATGGGGACCAGGGAATGTAACACTGCACCGACACCACCAGAACGACAAGACATCAAGATGGGCAACAAAAATGACCACTTTCATACTGGGCATCTGCGGGATTCGAACTCCCACGTCTGACTGTTCACTCGGTGCTTACCACTCAGCCACGGCTGTCCCTGCGGCAGGGGTCCCTTTCATGAATAGTTTGTTCCCCTTTCAACCGGCCATTGTCTTTCTCTATTCGTCATCCAGACTGATTGAGGGCTGAGCGGTTCGATAAGAGTTGTGGCTGGGTCCTTGCTGACATGATGACCCAGTGTGGGATTATCAGGACACACAACACAATACACAGCGCTCCGTCCACAGATAGCAGGCAGACTGTCCTTCGAAACAACGAGCATAAACATAAGCATAACATAAACTGAAGGTTCTAAAGATTTGTTTTGCCGCCCAAATTGTGACTGTCTGTGTGTTTTGTCGTCTGTCTGTCTGTTTCTGTCCCTGTCTCTCTCTCTTCAAAATATATACAATTGACAGACGTGTACGCACAGCGCGCGCGCACGCGCACGCGCACACACACATATACAGACAGACAGACAGACAGACAGACATAAACAGAGACAGCGACACAGAGACGTAAGAGCGCGTATTAAAGAATGAATTAAACAGGGATGATTGGAATGAGAAATAAAGAGTGTATAAAGAGAAGGCGAGGGAGAGGGAACGACGGAGATTGCAACAGACAATAAATACACGCGTGCGCGCTCGCACGCGCGCATACACACACACACACACACACACACACACACACACACACACGCACGCACGCACGCACGCACACACACACACACACACACACACACCACACACACACACACACGCATGCACGCATGCACGCACGCACGCACGCACGCACGCACGCACACACACACACACACACACACACACACACACACACACACACACACACACACACGCCGACACAGACAGAGAGAGAGAGAGAGAGAGAGAGAGAGAGAGAGAGAGAGCGAGGAGAGAGAGAGAGTGAGAGAGAGAGAGAGAGAGAGAGAGAGGAGCGATCGACAGACAGACAGATATTCAGACCGACGCATATAACCAGCAACAAAAACGCGCACAAACAAACTTTTATACGTAGTAAAGATTCGACATTCGGTGGCGTTAACGGTACAGCAAACAAACCCTTGCGGTTTGTGCTTTTTCAAGCTGTTTCACATCACCAGCAGATCAATGCTGTGATGACTAATCGCAACCTACGCTCTTCCCTCCCCCCCCTCCCCCCCCCCCCCCATCCCATCCCCCCCACCCTTTCCAGCTCCCCATCCTCTCCTCTGTGTGCCACCCCCCCCCCCCCCAATCCACCCCCCCCCCTCCTTCCCCTAACCTATCTGCCATAATAAGTCTTGGTTTCTAATTATTCTTTTTTCCCACTGGTCCACCTTCAAGTGTCACCACAGCAAGAGCGCGGTCGATTCGTTGCTATGCTCGAAGAACATTGTTATCGTTGGAGGAGAAAGCGGGAAAAAAAAAAAAAGAAAAAAAATGTGCATTGATAATTGAACAAGGGGGAGGGGGGGGGGGGGGTTTTCTGCGATCTCTCTCTCTCTCTCTCTCTCTCTCTCTCTCTCTCTCTCTCTCTCTCTCTCTCTCTCTCTCTCTCTCTCTTGTTTCGAACGCTATTTTAAAAAATTCACCTACACATCAATGTTAATGGAGGAACAACTCATCAACTTTTTAATGTATTGTGAAGATATGTGTGTTTGTTAAAGTTTTGTAAGTTTTAGTCGCTAGTCATGCTTAGTTAGTCCCTTAGCGGGGCAAGGGCCGGATGGAAAAAAAAAAAAAGCGTGTGTATAGTATGGCCTCGCTGACGTGCCATATAGTATGGCCTTACTGACATGACAAACAGTATGGCCTTACTGATGTGCCAAACATTGTGGCGTTACTGACGTGCCAAACAGTATGGCCATACTGACGTGCCACACAGTATGGTCTTACTGATGTGCCAAACAGTATGGCTTTACTGACGTGCCAAACAGTATGGCCTTACTGACGTGCCAAACAGTATGGCCTTACTGACGTGCTAAACAGTATGGCGTCACTGATACGCCAAATAGTATGGCCCTACTGACGTGCCAAACAGTATGGAGTAACTGATGTGCCAAACAGTACAGCCTTACTGACGTGTCAAATGGTATGGCGTCACTAATGTGCCAGATTGTATGGCCTTTCTGATGTGTCAAAAAAGTATGGCCTTACTGACAAGCCAAACAGTATGGCGTCACTAATGTGCCAAATAGTATGGCCTTACTGATGTGCCAAACAGTATGGCGTCACTGATGTGCCAAACAGTATGGCCTTACTTACGAGCCAAACGGTATGGCGTTACTGATAAGCCAAACAGTATGGCCTTATTGACAAGCTAAACAGTATGGCGTTACTGACAAGCCAAACAGTATGGTGTTACTGACATGCCAAACAGTGTGGCGTTACTGACATGCCAAACAGTATGGCTTTACTGACCTGCCAAATAGTAGGGCCTCATTGACGTGCCAAATAGTATGGCTTTACTGACGTGCCAAACAGTATGGCCTTACTGACGTGCCAGACAGTATGGCATCACTGATGTGCCAAACAGTATGGCGTCACTGATGTGCCAAACAGTATGGCCTTACTGACATGCCAAACAGTATGGCCTTACTGACGTGCCAAACAGTAAAAAGGTCTCTGCTGGAGACACAGATTCTGGTGGCTAAATGAAAATTTTCAGTTTACCACAGTCCCATTTAAGCCCCCAGCGCCCCAGCGCCCCCCCCCCCCCCCCCCCCCCCCCCCCCCCCCCCCCGCCTCCACCTCCGCCCCAGCCCTACCATCTCCTGACAGTCAACCTCTTTCCCCTCCCCAACCTCCCCTCCATACTCCCACCCCCCACGACTCTCTTTCTTAATCTTTTCCTTTTATCATTTTTGTCCATTGCTCTTTCTTCGTCTTCTCCATTTATCAGGTTTTTTTTTTTTTTCGGATCGATCTGCCCCTTCTATCTCTATCAAAGTACGTTTGTTTTGTTTTTGTTTTTCTTAGGCTCGCAGCAACATGTTTGCCCCATTCACCTACTTTTAAGTCATCCTTATGTTCACTACTTCTTCACGTGGACTATGTTTAGTCTTTGTTTCACACCAGTGGTAGCAATACTACTGCCAAGATACTCAGAGAAGGCATTTAAGATAAGATAGATAGCCCTCGACTTCTTGTTTCAAGCCAGTTAATTGTCTCTATTGTTTGCGGGTGGGGTGGGGCGAGGATGTTGAGCACAGGTGATGGAAGAGACATCGGTGCAATGCCCAGGCAACCTCACTGCATGCAGAGTAATGACAGGCTTCAGAGAGTGAGTGAGCGAGTGAGTGAGTGTGTGTGTGTGTGTGTGTGTGTGTGTGTGTGTGTGTGTGTGTGTGTGTGTATGTGAGTATCTGTGCGCGTGCGTGGGTGTGTGTGGGCGCGCGGGCGCGCACGTGTGTGTGTGTGTGTGTGTGTGTGTGTGTGTGTGTGTGTGTGTGTGTAATGCAATTAGGCCTAGATAAAATAAATAATAATAAATTTAAAAAAAAAAAAAAAACCCACATAACTGAATCTAAAAAACTTTAAAAGAAACACTAAATAAGCAACTAACACCAAGATGGGGAAAATAACATAGACGTTAAAGTAAATGTCCAATTGGGCTCTTAATCAGTCCTTGAACAACTTCAAAAATGTTTGATTCGTTAGAGATGACGTCTTCAAAGACTGACATCGACGGTTCAGTGTTCAACAACCAAGCAGGTAAATAGGGTTTCATTCTATCGCACAAAAAAGTAGATGGAACGGAGTGATTTGCTGGCCACAAATACAAGTCACATGTTTACAGAATTTGGTTTTAAAGGCATCAAGCCTCAATCTAAAAATCAAACTTTTTAAAATCCACTCTTGGTAGAGATTCTTGATAGCTGTTTTATTGTCTGATATCTTGTTTAAAATAATCCCCTCTTTGTTTTTCTGGTGCCTTTTCGCTTATTTAAAATAGAGTTCCAGGATACGTCAGATAGACAGACAGACA
>JADBJO010026382.1:7500-20000 GCA_016801955.1 Conus betulinus | reverse complement strand
TTCGACCAATCAAACACACGCAGGCCGCCCGCGTCTCGCCCGGCGAACAAGCAGCCCAGCCAGCCCTCCACCGCACCCCCTTACTCCCTCTCTCTCTCTCTCTCCCCCAGCCCCATTGGAAGCAAGCAAGAGAGAGGATGGGAGTGAGAGGGTGGAGGGAATAATCATGTGAAGGAAGAAAGGAATGAAGGAACTAACAAACAGCAGCAGTTTTTGCGAAGGAATGTGTCGGTACTCTTTTTTCTCTGTGTGTGTGTGTGTGTGTGTGTGTGTGTGTGTGTGTGTGTGTGTGTGTGTGTGTGTGTGTGTGTGTTTTCTCCCCTCCCCCAAATCGGAACAAATACTCAGCCTTGACATTGACGTTGTCCTTGGCATTAGGTGAGGTTGTTTGATCTACGACCAATCATTTCTACGATGGTGCCAGACTTTCGAACGATTGGATAATAACACCAGTCGATCAGGGGGCCGCAGTCTCTTATATAAAGGATTCTTTTCCGACCCTCAATATATATCTACCATATGCCACTCTGATTCACACGCGTTCACACTCCCCCCCTCCCTCCCTCCCTACCTCCCTCCCTCCCTCCTGGCGGCGGCTGCTGCTGCTGCTGCTGCTGCTGCTGACGACGCCGCCCGCCAATCTTGTGTCCAATCCTCAGCCCACCCCCACCACCGGTCCATCTGTTCTGCTCTGAATCTAGCCTGTTCCCTGATCTACACCTGCCTGCCGGCCTGCCTGCCTGCCGCTGAATCAAGGCTCGCCTCCAGCTTATTATTCTGCTCCCTGCGCCAGTCACACCATCACCACATCAGTCTGTCTGCCCGTGTGTTCAACTCAACCACGTAGTTTCTGCAAGCACTCCCCCCACCCTTCACGATCTAGCAGCCTACACGCTGTGTCTTTCTTTATAAGCTTAAGTGGAAGGTGGCCTCTGATACTTGTTCGGTAGTCTAGTTGTTAGCGTGTCCACCTGTCAAACGGGAGACCAGGGTTCGTTTCCCTGATCTGCATTTTTTTTGTTGTGTTGTTTTTTTTTTGCTTTTTTTTTTTTTTTTGGGGGTGTGTGTGTGTGTGTTATTCTTTTCTCTGACATCCACAATTTCTACTACCAAAAGGGAGAAAGTCCTATAGTGACTGATTTCTATATATATATATTTTTCTTGTTGTTGTTGTTTGTTTGTTTGTTTTGTTTGTTTTGTTTTTTTTTATTCATTTATTTACCTATTTATTTTTTCATGCCATCACCACATCAGTCAGTCTGTCTGTGTTCAACTCAACAACGTAGCTTCTGCACGCACTCTCCCACCCTCCCCCATCTAGCAGCCTAGACGCTGTGTCTTTCTTTCTTTCTGCCACCACATTTTCAAACCACTTTGGCCAACACAGACTGCTGCAAAACAACAACAACAACAACAACAACACCAACATCACCACCACCAACTCCAATAGAAAACCCGAAGAAACAACATCACATGAAAATAACATGTCAAACTGTGTGCAAATGAACGCTGATCTTCAGACCAAATACCTAACATGACATGGCATGACATGACATGCCTTGTGACAATGCAAAATATAGATCTGTCGTAGGGCACGACTGCTCCACTGTCTTGTTTGCTGGGCTTTTTTTTTTCTTTTTGTCTCTCCTTATCTCTCTCTTTGCTTTTTCTTGGTGGATTGTGGGTTCATCTTCTTCCCGTCACATCATCCTAGGCTATCGTTATTATCAACGAGACACCAAACGAAAGGGGAAGAGGGGGGCCAACGACGACTCTTTGAGCAACGAGACACAAACCATCCCGCTCAGGAAAATGGGTGGCCCTGAAAAGGGCCTAGTTAGTTTGGGGGTCGATTTGGGAGACAAGCAGACGCGCGCAGGTTTACTTGCTGCTGGTGTACTTGGTCACCGCCTTGGTGCCCTCACTGACGGCGTGCTTGGCCAGCTCACCTGGCAGCAGCAAGCGCACAGCCGTTTGAATCTCTCGCGGCTGGTGATGGTAGAGCGCTTGTTGTAGTGGGCCAGTCTGGAAGCTTCGGCAGCGATTCTCTCAAAGATGTCGTTGACGAAGCTGTTCATGATAGACATGGCTTTGCTGCTGATACCAGTGTCTGGGTGCACTTGCTTCAGCACCTTGTAGATGTAGATGGCATAGCTTTCCTTCCTTTTCCTCTTGCGCTTCTTGTCCCCGGTGCGGACGGCCTTGGCCTTGCCGGCCTTCTTGGCGCCTTTCGAGCTCACTTTCGGTGGCATGCTTTGACTACAGTCGTTTGCTCTGTCGAGAAATGCCGCCGCCAGATGATGATTTCGTTTAACGTCCTCCAGCCTGCACACACAGGACATATTGGGACATGTGTTTTTAACTTTGTATGAGGGGGGAGGGGGGGGGATAAAGTAGATTTAAGATTTAATGGCAATAAGTAGTGATAAAAGGAAAAGGATAGGTGATAAAAAAAAGTTTAAAATGGTATGTTTAATAAAACATATAAATTTGATATTTTATATTTATGATATAGCCGCGTTGTCTGCTTGTTTTGGGTTGGTAGGGACAGCCTCGGTAGGGAGGGGCCAGTAAAATCAACCTTTATTTCTTTCTTTTTTTTTTTTTTTTTTTTTTAAAAGTAATAAATTTCAGGGCCACAAGTATAAGAAATGTAATAAACAGTGAAAGGTAGAGGTAATTTTTAACATATAATACTGTACACATATTGTAACATTACAGTTTAAATGTAAAAATCATGATAAATTGAAGTTCAAGTTAAAATAAACGTTAGGATATTTACACGACATAAAATGAGGTTCTATATATTTAACAAGAAATGTACAATATAAGACAGTAGTCACCTAATATGTTATGTTATAATGTGGTTTAAAAACAAGTTAGCATGTTTCTTTTTCGTAAATAATTATTTTTACGGTCACCTGACGGCACTAGGTTGACCAGAGGAAACAGCCAATGGTCATCGTGCCGTCGGGCGACAGCTCGCCGTGCGAACTCAACACTAATAAAAGTGAGGGCGAGCGACGCTCGGTTTCTTTACACGCCGGGCGACACGTGTGGCGACGGGTGTGGCGGCCGCGCGCGGTGTGACCTTGAGGCGGAATCGTTGTGGGACTGGCACGTGGGTATTCATGTGTTTTGCAGATAGATAGGGGGGGGGGGGGGGGGGGGGCGCACGCACTCGGTCGCCGACTGCCGACCGTAGGAACATTTTATAAAAGATATCCCAAACTTGGTTGGTATTGTTTGGTAGATTAAGATATTAACTTCATGTAAAAATGGTGTTCAATTACAAGACTTTTTTTTTTTTTTTTTTTTATAGCTAGCACAGCAGATAAAGAATCGGTAAATGTGATTACACTGTATATGGGGGGGAGGGGGGGGGGGGGGGCGCTCAGTCGTCGACAGGCGACCATAGGAGACATTTTTCCTTTTTTTAAAAAAGATATCCAAAACTAGAACCATGGATAGCTTCTGCAAAAGATATTAACAGACACCAGCGTGTGCAGTCGCTGTCTAAAATATTCTTTTGATTAAAAGTGATGTTAAGACTGGTACATTTGTTTATAAAAGGTTCCAATTCCGCTTTTATAATATCACACGGGTTGAACACGTGAGTCAAATTAAATATTTCGCCACAGGGGCAGATAATATTGGAGAATTTTGCCCCTGTATCCGTGTGTCCTCAATCTAAAAATTAAATTTTGTATTGGTAGGGGGACCGCCAAGAACAGTCCCCCTTTTACCAACTTGCCGTCAGAATGGTGCATGCCGGCATACTGGTCCAGTTCAGTGGACCAGCCCTGCACAGCAGCCACCCTGAGGGCGCTTTTGCTTTCTTGTATAGATAGCCCAAGATCAACGGGCTGGCCTGACTGGCCAGTGGCGGCAAATTTGGCCGCCCTATCAGCCAAGTCATTGCCGTGGATCCCACAATGGAAGGGATCCAGGTCACCGTGACCTGGGTGCCGTGGTAATTATTTGGTGGATTAAAATACTGATTTCATATAAAATTTGTGTTCGGTTATGAGACTTGTTTTTTTAAAGCTAGCACAGCAGATAAAGAATCGGTAAATATGATAACACTGTGTGGGCTGTGCGCGGCAGGTCATTAATGAAAACACAGGCCTGCAAACACCGCCCACAGTTCTGCTGTAAAAATCGAGGTTCCCTTGTTTAAAATAAAACATTTCTGAATTTTCAAAGAGGGGATCACAAAAGCACAGCCAATTTCATTTCTATTTACCTTAGACCCATCTGTATATACATGAAGATGATTTTGTAGCATAGATATTTTTTCTTTAGCTTTACATGCTATAATGTTGAGTTGCTCTTTTTTACTTATGGAGTGGAGGTCCATATCAATTTTTGCTTCCTCCATCATCCACAAGGCAGAGAGTGGGGGGGATGTTTAACTGTGTGATATGGTGAAATCTCTGCTGCATGAAATATGTCTTGAGTGGCATCTATAATTTGTGTAACTTTGTTAAATATGCGAGGTGTTTTTTTTTTTCATTTTTTTCCATTTTATATTTAAACTGCTCGTTACTGAAAGTGTTAAAAAATTCAGTGTCTGTAAGGTTGGTGCTTGCATAGGTGCGGACAACTGATTCAGCACATCTTAGTTTTATAACATGGCGGAGCGGTAGCCAGCCAATGTCTCTGTAAAGGAAATTGTTTATCGCATATGGAGGCAAACCCAGAGCGACCTTTAACGCTCTGGTTTCTATTGTTTTCCAGTTTTTTGATTAAACTCCTGGGGGCGGTAAAATACACTTCCAGGCCATATGTCAGGCGAGACCTGACCAGGGCCTGGACCATATATGTTAAAAATTTATGATCCCTGGCCCACCTTTCACATGCCAGGACCTTGACAAAATTTAATGCTGGGGTGGACTTTTTGACTAGATGATCAATATGGTCTCCCCATGTAAAGTTTTTGCGTTAAAATCACCCCCAGGAATTTAACCTTTGTAGCTCGGGCTATTTGGGTGTCGTAAATGAAAACATGTAAATCTGGGACTTTCGTTCGACTAAAAACAATAAAAACTGACTTTTCTGGCGATATAAGACAAACCCATTAAAAAAACATGTATGCCGTGACCAGGTCAGTATTTCTTTGGTGAGTCTTGAGGGCATTATTGTTCTTGGGCCCTTTCCCCACCTCTGACCAGATGGCAATGTCATCGCATACATGTTTGTATTACAATTATTGAAAGGTATTTTGTTAAAATCATAAAGCATGATATTAAAAAGTGTTGGGGGCAATAACACTCCCCTGGGGTACTCCCATGTCTAATTGATGGGTCTGGGAGAAAGACTGGCCCACTTTAACTTTCATAGTTCTATGACTTAAAAAAGTTTTGATAAAAAATACATATTGCCATTTATACCGATTTTAGTCAGCTTATGTAAGAGTTTACTGTGCCATACCGAGTCGTAGGCACCTTTTATGTCGAAAAAAGTAGCAAAGACTTGTCTTTTTCTTATAAACGCTTTTTTAATATGTGATGTTATTTTGCTAACATGCTCAATACAGCTCCTATTTTTTCTAAACCCAGCTTGAAAGTGTGGTATAATATTGTTTTTTTTTCTAAAAAGTGTTCTAATCTGTTTTTGGCCAGTCTTTCAAAGATCTTGCCCAGATGGGGGGTCAGGGATATAGGTCTGTGACTTTGGGGATCATGTACGGGTTTGCCAGGTTTGGGTATGGCCACCACCACTGCTTCCTTCCATGCTTTGGGATAGCCCCTGTAGCCCAGCAGCGGTTAAAAAAAGTAAGTAAAACAGCAGCTAGAAACTCCTTAGGTATCTGCTTAATTACACAATATGATATTGGGTCCGTGCCTGGTGCTTTATTAAGGTTTTTGATATTGTTAATTGCTTGAGTTAATTCGGGTAGTGTAAAAGGAGTATTAGTAATAGAATTATTATCTGGTGGAGGATCAGGAACTTCTCCCTTTGCCAGACGTCGTTTCTGTTCTTGCTTTGGAAGCCATTTAGACTGACTGGCACGAGCAAAAGTGTCAGCCAGTAAGTTGGCCTTTTCTTCATCATTTTTTTTAGTTTGTGTGCCATTTTTAAGAGTAAGAGGGGAATCTTTAACAATACCGTTAGACTTCAGTTTTTTAAGTTTCTTCCAAGCCAAAGATAAGTTCTTACAATCTATGATTTTATCATCCTTTCTAAAATATGTTAATTTCGCGGAAGCAACTGCTTTGTCACTTTCTAACTCTGCTTCTTTTTTTTCTCTCTAAAGTAGAGAGTCCGGGGTGTCTGTTAAACATCATGGTGGCCTTGTGTTTTTCTTTCACTGCTTTCTCACACTCACTATTCCACCATGGTTTCAACCGACAAGGCTTTTCTTTGTTATTAAAATGCTTTTTAGGAATAGACGCATTACATGCATCAAGTATACTTTTCCGTAAATTTTCATAATATTTTATCTAGGTTATCATCAGAGAATTCGTGATTCAAGTCACTGTTCAGTATGTTTTTAAATAATAACCAATTGGCACTTTCAAAATTAAAAGTAGAATTTTTGTAAGCATCTGTTTTTTCCGCATTAAAAGTAAATGTTATAGAAATGGGTCGGTGGTCTGATCTTAAGGGGTCAACCTCCGCAACCCACTGACTAAAGACGGCCAGTTGGGGGCTGACCAGGGTGAGATCTATGGCAGTGCAACAGTGGAGGGGGCTATCTGGATATCTTGTCGGAGTGCCATCATTAAGCAGTACTAGTTTAGAGTCAGATATTTCTTGAAGTAGGGCGCTCCCTCCACCATAGTATGTGTTCCCTCCCCCTCTTCCCAGCTGCTGGGGTGCCGTGCGTTGAAATCTCCGGCAATAACCCAGGACTGGCCTGGAGGGAGGGTAGTCAGCCAGTCTGAGGGGGGCGCCTTATCATAACCCCTGGGAAAATAAACGTTAACTATTTTACATTTTTTTGTATCCCTTGGATTTGAATAACGTTATTATATGCAACTGAGTGGGTGTTGTTGAAGACAGGCTCGGTCTCTATATACTTCATCCTGGTACTGACATATGTAGCTGTGTATGATTTGGCATGGTCACTTACCTGAGGAGGATAGTGAAATCCGTCAATATTAGGCAAATCCTTAAAAGTTACGTTAAGCGATTGTAAACACAAAATTTTATATTTGTAAGGATTATAATGTAGAAAATGGAGTAAGTAATCTAAGTTCTTTTTAATTGCTCTGCAGTTCCACTGTAAAATGGTTAAATCCTGATTCGCCATGATCAGTCAATAAAAGGTGTTTTATACAGATAAAAGATAAAGATAGTATAAAGCAACTATGTACATTATAAAAAAAAATGTCTATATTCGTTTTAGAAATGGTAGTGTTTAAAAAAAAATTTCATTTTAAATTCCTGTTCTTCATCCAGGTCCAGGGGAGTGCCGCACGCATATCGGGCCAAGTGCCACACGACACTCCCGGGGTGGCAGGGGATGGAACAGATCTTTTCACTTTCGGTGGGTGGTAAAATAGCTGCTAGGCTGTTGACTAGTTCCAAGGGTTCCTCCTTGGCCCTAACTTTGGCTATGTTTAAAAAGACATTGGCTAGAAGTTGTTCTTCTGGGAGGACATCCTTCATATTGTTGAGTGACGCCTTGATGGCACTTACCTCTGCCGTCTTGGTCGTCACTTGCTCTACCCACTTTTTTGGTGTTTTGTTTGGTTAGGTTATTGATTTGTGACAGGAGGGTTTCAGATAGATTATCCAGTCTTTCATTTATTTTCTCTGTAATTATTTTTTTCCAATCTTTGATCATTTGTTTTCTTGTTTAATAAGAGTTGTTTTGATTTTTCTTTGAGTTTTTTTACTACTGTACTTTGACTACTGGTCCTTGTTCTGGTGGCAATATACCTTGTTTTTTTTTCCCTGGCTTTACTACATTTGGTTTGTCCTTAGAGTTACTTGTCTTATTGGGCATCTCCCAAATACTTGTCACATCATCGGAAGGGTTCTTGTTTCCCCTTTTGAGGGCGGACACATATGAGACTGTGCCTGGGAGGGATTGTTGGGCCTGATACCGCTTCGGGTCTCCAGAAAGGGTCGACCTCTGAGCGACCCTCGGAGGCCCTCTCTCGGTTTTGGCCATCTTTTCCTGGTCTATTACAACCTTGGCGCGTCTGATGGCCTCAGAATAGGCAATAAAGCGTTCGCCCCTTATTTTGTTGGCGCGCAGTCGTAACTGGTATTCTGGGCAGCCCTGGTAAGCGGCCGAATGGGCCCCCCCCCACAATTGACGCATTTTAACGTAGGACTGGGACAGTCTTTCCCGTTGTGGCCGGCATTGCCACAACGGGAACAGGTTATTTTTTTTGCCCTTACACATGTCTTTGAGGTGTCCAGTCTGGCACATTGGTGCATCCTGATTACAGGAGCCACATAGGGCTCTACTGTAAATTCTTGGGTGTCGATTTTTATTAATTTGGGTAAAATGGGGGTTAAAAAAGTAATTTTTATTGATCTGGAATCAGATCCATCTCTATTTTTTAGACGGATTATTTTTTTTTTGCTTGAGGGATGAAGGGAAGGAGGGTAGAAACCTCCACGCCAAGGGGGATGGGTTTGACCACCCCCTCTGTTGTTGTTTCAGGTTTCATGCAGTTGATATTTATATTGCATAAACTTTTCAGTTTCAATAAACGTTGTTGTTGGTCGAGAGATTTGCAACCTATAAGCCATTTGTTAGGGCCCAAGGGGCGTTTGGGACAAAATGGCACCCACAGTGTTTTTTCCAAACCGACACGTTGGTGGTGGGGCCCAATGCACCATATGTGGCTGCACCGGTACCCAGATCCTCCATGATGACTGGAAACTGGAGAAACACAGGTGGGGGTAAAAATATTTTTGTTTTTTTGCCATATTTTTTTCTTACCTTGCCATTTGGCTGATTTTGAAGAGGGGCATGGTTCGGAGGGCCAGATGGGGGGTGAGAACCAGTATCCTTTCTCTCTTTTTCTTTCTATTGGTAATTTTCCATTCATTTGTTACTTCCGTACTTTTATCTTCATCCTGCTCAGTTGTGACGGGGGTAGTGGGGGTTTCGATACAGATATCTTTGTCAGAATGCACTGGTTCAGCATTATTTTTCTTTGATTTTTTTTCTCCATAGGTTTAATTGTTGTTTCCCCCACAGTTGGGGAAGAGCCAGATGTCGATGATAGGGACCTGTCAGTCGTCTTTTTCTTTTCCTGAGGGGGGTGCCAAAGGCAGCCCCCCGGGCAGAGGTGGGAGTGAAAAACGCCGGACAGTCCGCCCCATCCACATCGACATCCGAGTCTGACGTAAAGTCTTCCCCCCCCCCCCCCTCCGAAAAAAAGAAAAAAAAAAAAAAGGTGTGTGTGTGTGTGGGGGGGGGGGGGGGGGGGGGGGGGGGGGGGGGGGGGGGGGGGGGGGTAATGCGACCAGACGGTGAGGGGATGGGAAGGTGAGGGAAAGAGAATCTGGGAACAGCTGCACTGAGTATCGCTGACTAAGTGGTCACTGGCTGGGCCAGAAGGAAATCCGACCAGTAAGGCTGAAAAAGGAAGGGGGGGGGGGGGGGGGGGGGGGGGGGGGGGGGGGGGAGAGGGGGGGGGGGTGGAAGGGGGGTGGGGGGGGGGGGGGGGGGTGGGGGGGGGGGACGGGGGGGGGGGGGTGGGGGGGGGGGGGGGGGGGGGGGGGGGGGGGGGGGGGGGGGGGGGGGGAGAGCGTGTAACAATGGAGAATAGAAGGGAGGGAAGGGGTGGAAGGGGGGAAAGATACAATGAACCAATGACTATGAAAAGGTATGAAAGGGGGAAAGTGTGTGGGAGGGGTGAGCACCTGGCTCGGAAGACTGGAGAGAGAAGGCGAGAGAGAGCGGAATCTATGTAGCTAGATTGAAGGGGGCCAAACGGGAAAAACTTGGGGAACACTAGTGACGACGCCAGTGAACTAGGACAGACTGGAACAGGGGAATCTAATTCGAAGGCTTGGAGTAGTAAAAAGGGGGGGGAAGGGGAAGGGACGAAAGGAAATCTGAGTGTGAGGAAGGCTACGTCCCATGGGGGGTTTTATAAGGCAGGTGACGAACAAGCTGTGCAAGGAAAACAACAGGCTCATGTCACACTCCCTGATGGGTCGAGTCGTCCGCTCTCTACCAATCAGGTGAGATGTTGGTCGCATCCCTCCACTCTCCACCGATCAGGTGACAAAACAACCTCAAACCGTTTACATCTAACAAAAGAATGCAGGGTCACAACTGGACACAGGCACCCCTCCCTCACCTTGCCACCCATTCTCCCTCCCTTTCCACCCCCCCCCCCCTCCTACATTGCTTTTCGCAGCCAAATCTGTGCGTGTAGGCATGTAACAACTATGGTGTAAGAAGGAATAGCTGGTACCAGCACCATTCTGTAAACTGTACTTAGCATATGTCCCAAAGGAAGGTTGGTTTGTGGTAACACGTTACTAAACAGTCACTTGGCTATATTGAGTTTTGTTTACTGAAGCGCATTTGTTGTTGTTGTTGTTGTTGTTAAAAAAAAAAAAAAAAAACAGCCTCGGCTCACATTGACCTTCCAAATCAAGAAGGGGGAGCTGGTCAATATGTGGCGAAGAACTGACACAAGGTAACGGAAAGAAACCGCGTCAAGTGCTACCCTATTTTTGTAGAAAAAAATAAAAACATTACCAATGTATGTAAAAAAGAAAACTGTTATTATGCGTTTGCACACATGCAAGAGAGAGAGAGATGAGACGAGAGACCAGAGAACAGAGAGAGAGATAGAGAGAGAGGTGGAGAAAGAGAGAGAGCGGAGGGACAAATTCTTTGTATTTGCGGATAGAGGATAAGCATACATATGCTGTTTTCATTCAGCTTTCGCCCTGTGCGGGAACAGTAGTACTGAAAAAAAAATAAAAGAAGAAGACAACTCAAATAAAATAAAAGAAAAAAGAAAACAACAGTACCAACAACAAAGTCCAACACCATCAGCAATCAAATGGAATACAATAAATAATGTTCAAGAGAAAAAAAAGTATATGTACACATAGACATTAAGAGAGGACAGACAGACAGAGAGAGAGAGAGAGAGAGAGAAGAGATTGACGTGAGAGAGAGAGAGAGAGAGCGGGAGAGAGACGGGGTGGACCAGAGGGGAGACACACAGGAGAGAACCGGGAGGGAACAGACACGCACACGGAGCGAGATGAGCGCGGCGAGGGCCAACATGGCCCAAACAATTCACACAGATTACCACACAAAGAGAGACAGTGACAGGACTTTGAGCGCGCGTGAGAGGGACGCGCGAGAGCACAGGAGGGACAATACATTTCACACAGGACGCAGTATACACACACAGTAAATAGAGAGAATAGCAGAGAGAGAGAGAGAGGAGGGCGGACCGAGAGAGAGAGAGGAGAGAGGAGAGAAGAGAGGGAGGGAGTCATCAACAACACTACAACATTATGACAAATTATGTGCCCCCGACACACCCAAACACATCAGCAAAGTAATCTCAGAAAAAATCTCTCTACTCTCTCGCTCTATCTCTCTCTAATCTCTCTGCACTCTGGAAGGATGAGGGTAGATGGTAGATAGGTGATAACCAATCAAGAGGATCTGAGAGGAGAGAGAGAGGAGAGAGACGGAGAGAGGAGAGAGAGGGAGAAGGAGCATAAAAAGCAAACAAAAATTACTAAAAATTATTGTATACACAATGCAATCATTCACTCAAAGTAATCTCTCTCTACTATGAATCTCTCTCTCCTCTCTTCTCTCTCTCTCTCTCTCTCTCTCAGGACGCCCTTGAGATGTTATCCCTATCTACCATCTACCCATCACCTGCCAGAGCGAGAACACCACTTAAAGATGTCTTGGACATGCACTGTACCAGCTGATAACCAGAGGCGAGATTACCCACATTTCGCTGTGTAAACAGCGTGACTGGACTTTGCACCCACTTGGGTCGTATGGAACACGCACACACACACACACACACACACACACCACACACACACACACAGGGAGAGAGGGAGAGAAACGTGACAGGGAGGGAGATCAAAAAGGAATGACTTGGGGGAGGGGGGGAGGATCAATTCTGTATCTCTGTCGTTTTCTCTCTCTGTTTCCTGTCTCTGTCTCTATGTCTCTGTGTCTCTGTGTGTGTCTGTCTGTCTGTCTGTCTCTCCTCTCTCTCTCTCTCTCTCTCTCTCACTCGATAGAGAGAGAATAATAGAATAATACCATTCATGGCATGTGGAAGAGATCAGTAAGATATAATGGCATCATATGATTGAGTGGATGGTCTAGTCAGTCTTACGTTTTCTCTGGTAAACCTTACTATATTACTCTTGTGTGTGGAGACATAAGGAAATGTTACGATTTGCTTGTTTTTGTTAACCTTTGATTTGATACACACTGGGAATGAATGTGTAATATTTGTTTACAAGGAAGAGAAGGTATATATTATTGTGTCTGTTACTCCTCCTCCCTCTTGTCAAAA
>JADBJO010026382.1:0-2500 GCA_016801955.1 Conus betulinus | reverse complement strand
CATCGTCGCCCCAGAGGCCAATATATACAGTCTCCTGGCGGATTTTGGGGCGCCCCAAAGACCAATGTATGACAGCCCGCCGGCGGATTTCGGGGCGCAGAAGCGACACGAGATGTTTGAAAAAAATGGAAGCCAAGTCCTC
The DNA here is from genome assembly GCA_016801955.1 of Conus betulinus. Taxonomy (NCBI): domain Eukaryota; kingdom Metazoa; phylum Mollusca; class Gastropoda; order Neogastropoda; family Conidae; genus Conus; species Conus betulinus. The sequence goes on along the minus strand of JADBJO010026382.1, from coordinate 2,358 downwards.
CAGTGCACGGCCCTCTACGTCCCTTCTCGATGACTTGGCAAACACACGCTTCAGAGATCACTTGTTGTTAAGTCCACCACCAAAAGAGGCTCAAAGGACCCAGCAGGAATGAATCATATCAGTCAAGCTGCTACGGTCCCGTCAGGCCGCCCGGGCAAAGGTGGCACCTTACTGACACTGGCTGTCAGCCTCTAGGCCCTTTTCAGGGCCACCTTCTTTTTCCAAAGTCAGGTGGTTCTCGTCTCGTTGCAAAGAGTTTGGCCATGTAGGCAAAAAAGTTATCCCTGCCTTTCCCCCCTCCGCCAGTCCCTCCACAAACATACCCATGCACCCATGCAAACAGTTATAAATATTAAGACATGTGGTCTCTTTCTCTCATTCTCTCTCTCTCTCTCTCTCTCTCCCTCTCTCTCTCTCTCTCTCTCTCTCTCTCTGTGTCAAACGCGCGCACACAACACACCACACACACACACACACACGCACGCACGCACGCACGCACGCTCAAGCGCGCAAGCTCATACGCATACACACGCCAAAAACACGAAAAGCAAGCGCGCTCACGCACGCACGCACGCACGCACGCACGCACGCCGCACGCACGCACGCACACACACAACCACGAAAGCAAGAACGCGCTCACACACACACACACACACACACACACACACACACAACACACACACACACACACATATACGAGCGCGCGCACACTACAAACTGTACAACATACAAACGCGCCTCTCATGCGCAATAGCCTCACTGTACCAAAGACAACAGAAAGAAATCCTCTCATGAGAGAGAGAGAAAGAAACGACGAGAGAGAGAGAGAGAGAGAGAGAGAGAGAGAGAGAGAGAGTATGCGTGTGTGCACGCGTGTGTGTGTGTGTGTGTGTGTGTGTGTGTGTGTGTGAGTGAGTGTCAGTGCGTATGTGTTCGTGTACGTGTGTTTGTGTTTGGGAAGGAGCAGAGGGGAGAGAGAGATGAGAGAGAGGAGAGAGAGAGAGAGAGAGAGAGAAGAGAGAGAGAGAGAGAGAGATCTGGCGCGTGCACGCGCGCGCTGCGCGCGTGTATGGTGTGTGTGGTGTGTGTGCGCGCGCGCGCACTCGCGCGTGCATGTGATTGTGTACATACATGTAGACCCTCTCCCCACCCCTCTCCGGACCCGGCCATTAAGCACATCATACACACATATCTCCTTGGGTTTGATTTAAGGTTCAGGGTTCCCTTGTGCTCAGAATATTTTTTCAGAATGTTGTCATTGACTTTTGAACTCTATATTACTTATTTATTTACTTTTTTTTTTTTTACTGTTACAAACACGTTATCGGTGTGCGCGAAATCTCTCTCTCTCTCTCTCTCTCTCTCATCTCCTGTGTCTCTCTCTGGTGTGTGTGTGTCTATGTGTGTGTTGTGTGTGTGTGTGCGCGCGCGTGGCATGCGTGTGTGTGTATGTGTGTGTGTGTGTGTGTGTGTGTGTGTGTGCGTGTGTTTGTGTGTGTGTGTGCGTGAGTGTGTGCGTGCGTACTTGCGTGCGTGCGTGCATTCGTGCGTGCGTGGGTGCGTGCGTGCGTGCGTGCGCGCGCGCGCGCGTGCGTGGTGTGTGTGTGGTGTGTGTGTGTGTGTGTGTTGGTGTGTGCGTGTGTGTGTGTGTGTGAGTGAGTGAGTGTGGTGTGTGTGTGTGTGTGTGGTGTGTGCGTGTGTGTGTGTGGTGTGTGTGTGTGTGTGTGTGGTGTGTGTGAAAGCGTAGGGGATGGGGTGATTTGAAGCAAAGAAAAAAAATCAGGGGATGTAATATTTGTCATTACAAAGAGAGAAAACATATCTATCTTTCTATCTATCGATCTATCTGTCTAACTGTCAATCTATCTATCTCTTATCTATAGAGGGACTCTTGACATGTTTGCCGCTTTGTTATCTAATTGCTTTTCGCAAAGAAGTCTTTGAGACAGGGGAGGGGGGGGGGGGGGAGGGTAAACAGAACAAAACATTTCCCCCTCTTCCTTACCTTGCAAAGAAATATTTACTACTGCATTTCCCAATGTGTCCGAAATCAAAGGGTCTAAGAAAAACAAAGAATTAAAAGCGTATAAAGTTCCTTATGTCTTCCCACACAAAAAAGTAATAAGTATGTTTTTTTTTTTAAAGCCGTTAAAATTACTAGAGGCTCTTCTCGCCTCCTCCTCCTCTCTCTCTCTCGCTCTCTCTCTTCTCTCTCTCTCTCTCTCCTACTCCATCCCCCCCGACTCTCTCTCCTCTCTCTCTCTCTCACCACACACACACACACACACCACACACACACACACAACACACCAAACACACCCACACCACCACACACAACAAATGCGCGCGCACCACACG
>JADBJO010026381.1:7500-22591 GCA_016801955.1 Conus betulinus | reverse complement strand
CGGGTCACAACAGTGGTGCGACGCGTGTGGCGCATCTCAAATGTTTTGACAACAACGTCACCGCAGGGACAGTTCAGGCTGGGCTAAGGAGTGCACATCAATCACGACTTCAGTAAACGTCGGCAGAAAGGAATGGGAAATGACCACAGGCAGTGTGTCAGAAACACAAAAAAGTCACCGACAAGCAAATCAGTTTGAACGTCAAGGTCTTCGTAACAAAGGTGCGTCTTTGAATCGACGCGTTGCTGGAACGTAGGCCCCGTGACGCATGCTCGTTCAGACGAAGCGTGGACTGATACAAGGAGCAGGCCAGCCTCGTGTTGGTGACGACCAGGACAGCAGACGGTAGAACCGAGGTCATGGCCATGTCCAACCAAGGGAAGGGACAAGTTACCGAAATGGTATAGTCCCTTGACGTCGGCCGCATAATCGCAAGTCATTTTCGACGGTGTCGGGGGTCTGGAAACAACGGACACAGCCACGAGAAAGTGCACGTTGTAAACCTCAGTGCGACGACGATGAGCGTCACGACGATCTGAAATGAGACAGGCTGCTTTCCCCTAGGGTCGGCGGAGTATGCTGTTCTCATGAACTGTTAATTCCATAATCGTTAAGTTTTTTTTTTATGAATATTATTTTCTGGGATTCTGTTTTACTATTATTCCACGGGTTATCTATACCCTCCCTCCTTGTTCTTTCTCTTCCTCCCCTCCTCCTTCTTCTTTCTTTCCTCCTCTTCTTTCTTATTGCTACTATAACTGTATTGTTTGCAGCTTCTCCTCTAACTTTGTCTCCCTCCTCAGTTTCTGTTAGCATCGGTTATTACTACCACAATTACTGTTATCAATAGTGGTCTTTACTATTTTATGATTTTACTACCGGTTAGGAGTAGTAGTAGTAGTAATTGTAGTAAGTAGTAGTAATAGTAGTAGTAGTAGTATTAGTAGCAGGAGAAGTGGTGTCGGTGGTGGTAGTGGTAAGGGTAGTTGTATAGTGTAGTGCAGTAGTAGCAAAGTAGTAGTAGTAGTAGTAGTGGTGGTGGTGGTGGTGGGGTGTGGTAGTGGTAGTTGTAGTAGTGGGTCATCAAAGCATTATTGGTAGTGTAGTGGCATAGTTGGCGGCAGTAGTAAGTATTTTTTTCCTTTTTATGACCATTCAAGGTTCACAATAAAAGCAGTCTTTTTCCCGGTTTTATCATCATCATCATTCATCATTGTTTTAACTCGTGGGGTTGTCTCCCCTGGTCAGCTTCGGTTGTTCCATCCCTTAGTCTTTTGCACCCAGCTTTTCACGGGGAAGTGACTGTCCGGTTGGTCCTTCGTTTTCGTTGTCCCTTGACTGTTTTTCTCTGCCCTGCCTGATGACGAACCAGCAGTGAGGTTGAAACGTTGTTGTTTTTGTTTTTATAATTTGTTCAGTCTCTCTCTCGTTTTGGAGTCCTCAAGTAATTCTGCCTTCCGCTCTTGTTTTCAATTTCCGCCTACAGGTCACCCCTCGCATAGAAATGCTCCATAACATTTAGTGCAGGTATGCACGACTTCCTAAACTCATTATGACCCTGCCGAGGAAATGAATGTCCTTTTGGACTTTTACGGCCGTTGAACACAAACGGACTTTATGTGTCCATCTCGTCACTGCCAATCCAGGTTTCCGTTGGTCATTTATATGTTGAGAAGCGTCCCATGCTTTCTGCAAACTTTCTCTTAAGTCAGACAAGTCTGTAAAACCGCGGCGTAAAGCAAAAACGATGTGATTCAAAGAGACTGAAATCCATACCAAAGGATCTTTCTCACTATTTAAATGGAGTGCGCCCACACACCACACACACACACACACAACGCACACACACACACACACACACCACTCACTCACGCACACACGCATCGCACGCATACACCGCACGCACGCAGACGCACACACACGCATGTCACACACTCACACGCACGCACACACACACAACACACACACACAGCTCCAACACACCCAACACCACACACAACATCATGCACGACTCCGCAATAACACACACAAGCGCTGTGCGTGCAGGTGAATAGTGGGGCTCACACAAGAAATGACACAATCTCGGATTAAATTAATTCCCCTTAATGTGGGTGGGTTTGGGTGGGGAAGGGGGGGGGGAGTGGGTGGAAGTGGGTGGGGTGGGGGGGGGGGGGTGGGGGGGGGGGGGTGGGGGGGTGGGGGGGGTGGTGGGGGGGGGGGGGGGGGGGGGGGGTGGGGGTGGGGGTATGGGGGGGGGGGGGGGGGTGGGGGGGATGTTAGGGGGGGGTCGGGTGGTGACACACTGGAAATTCACACACTTGTCCCCAGGCAAAAAGGAAAAAATAACGACTGATAATTTTTTTTTTTAATCTCAGCTCTGACCCGCACTAATCAACCGGCAATAAGTGAACATTGTCCCTAAATACATTTGACATACAACCTTCATGTATTGTTTACTTTCTGAATTCAAAAGCGTCAACTATTGGTATTGCCTGTCTCTACAAGATGACTTGTGGATGTCTAAATTTCAGTAGCTATGTATTCGCCATAGGTTTGGATGTTTATTCAATCATTCTTTTTTTATTTGCGTAAAATAGATGTTACGAGAAACTTCTTGAAGGCAGTACAATCCATCTGAGAAACATGAGGCAGTGTGTGGACTAAAATACTATTGTGTAAAAGTACAGTCACAGGTGCTTTCCTTCATTCCATCAAATCAGGAGATTCCGATTCATTTGCCATGACGTCGCCCCCTGTGAAGGAAAAATTGGTCATATACGACTTGAACATACGCCTCTGTAAGTGTCATATTGTGGTCAAAGTGATAAAACGGTCAGTGTGGAGAAACAAAGACCCAAAACATGAAGAAGACAAGCGAAGCGGATACCAACCTGAGGTCTACGCTGCCATTCTCATCAAATTCAGCTGTCAGAATAACCTTTTCGAACTCTCTCTTCGCTGCATATCCGTCATGGCCACCAGGAACCATGCTGACGTCCCATGCCCGTTACGTACACGCAGTACGTGTTCAGTCGCTCGACAAATGACGTCATGCTGAACTCGGATGTCCACGTCGGAAAATGAACTGAAGGCAACGCCGCAGGGAGTCCGGAATACCAGCAGCAATGGTGTCCTGACAACCGCCAGGGCGGAATGTAGACGATATGGAGCCCAGGACAGTGGTCTTGGGCCAGGTGTAGAGGGACCACCAGACTCATCACATTGCCCACCGTGCCCAGCAGCAGGATCAGGGGGCCGTGACACTTTCCAGGCAGATCACCGCTGTCTGCTACAGCGGGTCGGCTTCCAGGGCCTGACTGTCTATTGCGGCCTCGCAGTTCCATTATGGGTTTGTGTTCACCGTCCAACTGATGTGTATTCTTTGTCCCTTGTGGCGGGGTGACACCAAGAAATCCACACTGTGTTCACCCCATGGGGGAAATGCGGCGTCTTTGCATTCGAAGGTCCGTCCTCCATCCTGGGTTCATAACGAAGACGAAAAGTTCTTCATAGCTCGACGAGTTTCCATGCACAACAACAACAAATGAGGACCCGACGACGACGACCGACCGAAACTTGGACGGCTATAATGACAGTGATGATGAAGATTATGATGATGGATACGAATGACGAACGATAATAATGAGCATAATCATGACGATGATGACAATATGATGATTAAACGAATCATTATTACAGTATGATGATTACTTTAGGCTAATGGTGCTAGTTTCATCACCACAGCGGTACAGTCCCTGATGCACAATTTAGTTTCGTCGTCAGCACGGGGGGTGACAGTCTTCAGCATTGCCCGTTCCATGTTCGAAAGTCCTTCAGGGCCCTGGCGCCCAATGGTGCGTCCTCCTTCTTGCACACGCAATCGTTGTTGAGGGAGCAGCTTACCTTTCACCACAACACAATCCACATGATGCCCTACCGGATCCCCTACTGGGAAAGACAAAGAATGGGCCGTGATGTGGGCCGTAACGTTGATCTTGATTTCGTTCGAAACCAAAATGTTACACTTGTTCTTGCAGCTGAATCCACATTCGTCATTTGTTCTTTAATTAGTCGTACTGATCTTATCTATTCCATTCACCTTGTACCCAGCAATATATTGTGACGAGTCACAACCGATGCTAAAAAAAAACAACAACAAACAAACAAACCAAAAACACACTTCATACACTAAGAAATGGCGACAATTTGTTCCGCAATAAATATGAATTAAATGACTTGTCAGAAAAAAAAAGTCATCATTGCGTGAGATTTTGCGCTTTGGTGACATTTGTCCACAACGTCGAAGCACGATGTCACCCGTGGCGATATTTGTACAGCAGGTGACAATAATTTTTTTTTTTTTTGCATCGTGTACAAAATGTAACCGGGTGACATTTTGCGCTGCCAAATCGCCCTCCATCATCAAAGTGCAGGGGCGGGCGAGAGTGAGAAGAAGGGGAGAGCGGAGGGAAGCCTCAGAGAGGAGAGAGATGAGGAGAGAGAGAGGAAGAGAGAGAGAGAGAGAGAGAGAGGAGAGAGAGAGAGAGAGAGAGAGAGGAGAGAGAGAGAGGAGCAGAGAGAGAATTTATTGCACATCAGCCGTTTGCCGCAAGACGAACTGCGTTTTGATCTGGAATATTGTTAACACAGTCCCACAAGCAGAACTGGACAGCTCTAGTTCACCTTGGCATGACTGATACGACAGCAACTCTGGAATAAGGTAGGGGGTGAAAAATGATAACTAAGCAAGAAGAAAGGCAGCTTATGCCCCTATAATGAATCCATAAGATACCTGTAGGTAAAACTAAAGCGGCTTGAGGCACCCATTCACCTGTCACGTACGGAAACTGGAGGCACGCAGAAACAATGGAAACTTCCATTAAGAAACACACACACACACACACACACACACACACACACACAACACACACACACACAACACACACACACACGCACAACAACTCTCTCTCTCCTCTCTCTCACACACTCTCACACTCTTCTTTACACACACACACACAACACACACACATCTGATTTCCGAGCATGCCCGTGTACTCCCGTGTTGACACATGCAAGCATCACCAATACCTGAGGAAGTCCATGGGAATTTAACGTCTATTCCAGATGACCGATGCCTTTTGATCTCGAATTCTGTGGACATAACACACACATCAGAATAAAGACCAGTCCAGGTAACCTTGATATATAACTGATATGACAGGTCTCATGCACTATAATGTGGGAAGACATAAAGAATCACTTACAAGTAAAGGGAGAAACTTTTGTTCCCATAGTGAAACAACATGCCTCGTTTCTACATCTGTGTTGGGCAAATGTTTATCTACGTTACAGTAGTTTGGAGTTCTGGGCATCTACTTGTTTCACCTTGGGAGTTTAAAAAGTCGCCTTTAATTATTTTTAATATCAAAGACCATTCTAATCTGCTTTAATGAAGAGTCCATGATCTCTCTTCAAATACAAAATGAAATCTCTACTGAAAAAGATAAATCCCTGAAATTAGTTTTCCGAAACACGACAACTGCCTGTCAATAGGTAGAGTTACCCTCCTTGGTCTGTGCTATGAAAATATAAAATTTTGGATTATTTTAATGTTGGTGGTATGTCGTGTAGATTCTCAATGTTTGGCTTTCGACACTTCAAACTTCTGACATGGTACACACAATTTTGCCACACGGTTTGTTTTATTTCTTAGCGACGAATATGAACAGATGAGGGAATGGGAAAAGAAACCATTTAGTAATTCAATGCAATATTGTATGATTTAGAGATGTCCTCAAATTATTTATTGATATTCTACCCGTTCTACAGAAGCGCGGATGCTTCCATATTTCGCTTTTTGTCGTGAGAATAAATAGTGTCCATTCTAATGAGAACTGGTTCGCTGAATTTTCGGGTCCCAGTTTGTGTCCATAGCAAACAAGAGAGAGAGAGAGAGAGGAGAGAGAGGAGGGAGAGAGAGAGAGAGAGAGAGAGAGAGACGGAGAGAGAGAGAGAGAGGACGATGAGATGATGAGAGAGAGATGAGAAATGAGAGAGAGAGAATGTGTGTACTACGTATAAAGTGGAAATCGGCCACACTGCATGGTATGACAGCAGTGTACTGTGAACGATGGCCATAAACAAGTGTTTAAATCGGCAAAAGCAGCCTAAGTGAGAGCATCTGAAGGCGTTTACATGACAACCACTCGCTTGCACTGCGTCCTGAAGGGCTTGCCTATCAAACAGTACAGGTAGAAGTTAACTGGCAGAGTTGGGCTGTACCACAGCAGCTGGGTTACCGTCATGACCAATTCCCACGGGCCTGGGCATACACATCACTGACGACATCGGTGTGATATGTCTGTATGAGAATGACTGACAGTTACTGTAGGCAATGTCAGACACAGAAAAGTCACCGACAAGCAGATCAGCTTGACTGTCAGAGCTGATGCTGCTTTGGCGCGTCTCTTGTTCGACACACTGTTGGAACCTGCTCATACGTCGTGTGCTCTCTCAGACGACGCGAGGACTGAAGCAAGGTGAAGGCCAGCCTCGTGTTGATCAGAAGAAGAAGAAGAGACGGCAGAGCCGAGGTCATATGGTCATGTCTATCCAGGGAAAGACCATCACAGCGGTAATATCCCAATTCGTCACCGCTAGTGACGTCACAGATCATGGCAGATGTTTCAGGGTCTGGGTGTAGAGACACAACAGCCACCAAAAAGTGGGCGTTGAGAACAAGCAGGATGACGACGATGAGCATCACGATGAGCTGAAATGAGGACAGGAGGCTTTCATAGCATAACAAATACTGTACGGCATTTGATTATCGGGATTTCTGACATTATGATAACGGAGTAACCACTGCCCTTGAACCTCCCGTTTTGAGGAACCCAGATTCGTACCCCGACAGCTTGTAGTGGTTGAATGTTAGGCCTATTTCAATCCCCAAGCTAACAGAGACATACACTTACGTAACTACCAATGGTTGGCTCAGTGGTAATGCTCTACGCTCGTTACCAGATAAATAGAATTCCACTGGCATCCAACACTTGGATGAATGATTATTTTCACTGCCCTCCATAACGTACTTTAGTTCTGACGGTGTCAGTGGTTTGACTAATCCCCTACCCCTGGGTGATACAGATAATGTCGCTTTATAGCCCCGCCAACCACAAGGGGCCATATAAGGGGCCATCACCTCATTACAATCAAATATCAAAATGGATTTAAACACATACACACACACACGCCATGTACCACCACCCACAAACCCCCACCCCCACCCCCCCACACCACCACACCATACACACAGAACTCAGTAAAACAATTTTCTTAAACAGACAGGAATTTCATTAAAATCTTTCATCCGTAAAATTTGAGATGGGGGAAAAAAAGATCTCTTTAAGAAATTCAAAAATCACATCAGGTAGGGCATTTCCGCAACACAGATTTGTTATGAAATTGTGTTGTAGTGTGCTTATATCTGACATCATATAAGTCTCAACACTCTATGGGAACGTTTGGTTGTGATTGGTATATCACATGGAATGAGCCATGGAAAATTCTTCACCTTTTAAAAGATAAGAGGTGGTCTGTGTGCAAACGCCTTACGACTGCTTCTTTCTTATGGCCACCCATGTGAAAAGAAAATCTCTTTCAGGTTTAGACGGATTTCGAAGAGTTTAGTTATCCACCTTCGAGTTCCATTCTTCTTGCCAGAGGTCTTTGACATTAACCTGAGCTGTGAAGGACAGAAAATGTGATCAACTCTTTTACTCGTTGCATTCTTGGCAAGTTGATTAATCGCCTCATTGCCTCAAATGCCGACATGACCGGTCATCCAAGAAAAGCAAACAATAACAGTATCCATCATCAGATTTCAGAAAGGTGGTACATTTTTAACAATTTCAGCTAAGGGTGCTTGAGGTTACAGCCGGCAATGGCTTTCCAAAGCAGAAAGGGAGTTCGACAGAATGAGGAAGTTTTTAATATTGTGATTTGAGACCCATTTGAAAAACCAGGACCGAAGCTGTCAGCTCCGTGGCGTAGATGGAGCTATCAGTGGGTATGTGTTTAGAACGTTTCTGAGAAAAACAACTGTTGCACAAAAAAGCAGCAGAGGCAATCCCCTCTTCAGATTTGGTGCCATCAGTAAATATTTACTGTGGAAGGTGATCGGTAAATATTCTATGGAAGGATGGAAATTTAAAAAACTAGAACGAATCACACACTATTCAAGGGTCTATGCTCTTCCTCTTTGATCAGTTCTGTTATAGGTCATTTCCTGCAAAAGTATATCCATCAGCTTTATTGAAATTGAGATGTCCTGGGAAAGTGCATGCTTCTATAATTGCGCGTTTGATGACAATTGGGAAATGGTCACTTCAATGTAGATCGTCGTAAGCACACCATTCATATTCCAGGACTAGTGAGGAATCACATATTGACAATGTCTACACAGGAAAGTGATCTATTGAAGAATGGAGGTGTGTTGGAGACTGACCATTCAGACCACGCTGATTCAGTTCTGAAAAGACATATTCAAGGAGACTCCGGATCATGCATTCACACTATCCCAAAGAGAATTGTGCCCTTTAAAATCACCCAACAGAAAAAAACGGCCATAGATGTTCCTCAATCAGGTAGAGACCAATCTTGTCGACCGACAGGTACAGATGGAGATAAAAATGTAAAGAACACACTGCTACCGTTTAATGCAAAATAATTCTGGCAGCTAAAGCTTGAAGAGAGGTATTTAGATCAATAAGGCTGAACAAAAGAGATTTGTGGATCAGTAACGAGACTTCTTCCATTACTGTATCTGCAGTGGGTTGCGCTGGTTTTGAGAATGTTAAAACAAGAAAGTCTGAAAGATCTTTGACTGTGAATATGCATCTCCTCGACGGCAATCTCCACATGCTTCAGATGTCGAGATCTGAATGATGAGCCGGATATTCCACTGGAATAAGGTGTTATCCACACTGATGTGACCAGCGGTAGTCATTTCAGTCCATCACCGCATCTTCATCTGGAACGTGTAGCAGTGAAAAAGAAATAAAACACTTACCACTGCTTTTTCATAAGGACTCCAGTCTAGCCAGCAGGCTGAGACCCAGTGGGAGAGGGCACAGACTTGTGGGCCATCTCCACCATCTTGACTTTTCCTCTGGTGTTGGATTAGACTGCAGAGGATCGAGGGTGGGAGCTGTCCCGCAACGCCCAGCAGCAGAGGGCTTGGACTGCTGGCCAGTCAGGGACGTGATGGTCTTAACACCTCCGCCCCCCCAACACCTCCACCACAACTAGTTTAGTGGCAGGTTTAACACCTCCGTCCGAGGCCTGTATTTTTACTGTGTAGAAACTAAGAGAGCGGGAAGAATGACATCTTTGTGTAACAACAAACATATACTGTTAGAACCTTCTTGACAGCTGCAGAATAGGACGTACTGAAAACTTTCTGACTACCAATGACCAGTTTACTCGCTTTTGAAAGGGAAATTGTCTTTTCAAGTTTCCCTTTTTGAATTGACTTTTCCGGTTGCCACTGCAGGCAGTCATATGATGAAGAGGAATAGATGCTACGCGGTTTGAGCAAAGGGATGGTCCCTGGCAAGGTCCCTCATAGATTGCTTTGCCAGCACACCACAAACCACACACCCAGTACATAGTCTGTCATGAACAAGGCTGACTTTCTGACAGTGAAAGCACCTCATCAGGAATTGGGACATAGAGATCTGCCATGACACTGACGCAGCCAACTCTCATTGTTTGTGGTAATGATGGTGCACAAAATGGCAACAACGGCGTGTTTGTTGGGACTCAGTCCAACTCCTTGCAAATGATCACTCGGTTTTCTTTGGTGACGTATAGTGGCCATAATTAGCGCTTGATCTCTGCCTCTGAAACGCCTTTAACATCAAGATACCAACGACCCCTTTAGGCGAGAGCTCTGCTGTTTGTGTGAAGACAATCCTGATCACCTATTGACCAGCTTTGTAGCGCTTTTGGAACCGTTCTGACGGGCGTTTTTGACCGACTGAGCATTCGATGAGGAAAACAATGAGCCGTTTGGAGGACTTCTGTGAATCACATGTGCAAACACCCCAGAACCGTTTTGGACTGCAAAAGGACTTAGAGCAGATAAAGGTTTTACTCTTCTTCGTTCCCTCCGCCAGTAACTACTAGATGTCCAAACCTGTCTGTTCCTTGTTCTGCTATCTGAAACACGTTGTCGAGTCCTGGGACGTTCTGCATTTGTCCTGTTTTCTTTTCGTTTTCTTTAGGCAGTAGAGGGTCCGAGGGATGGTGGCAGGCGTATGGGGGAGAGGGAGAAGAAGCCATCTTGTATAGTTTTGGGTGATTATCCCTCTGTTACCCATCCACCATAGAGTCCAACTAAGGGATGAGGGCTAAGAGACTTATGGTCTTGACCCTTTCCAGGCATCGAGAGGAAGGAATACACGAATACAAAAGCCCACCAACCCTGTCCCCCCTAATCATGCTCAGCTCGCGATGACAGAGAGCCGACCACTGCAGGGATTACCTTGGTCACCCAAGCAAAGGTGGCTGATTGATACACACATAGGCCTGGCGTGTACCGTCAAGGAGAGGTCCAAGCCAAAGAGATGAGTTGTGAGCATTTGCCCTCTCAATCACTAGGATCTCATTCCCCTCTATCACAGGTCGCACAGCACGGCAAACGTGCCGGGTCTTAAGAAGACGACAGAGAAAAGAAGACTGTGGAAAAGAAGATTTGAAGGGAAGAAGAATATTGCATATATCCATCAAGAAAAGCGGAAGATACAAGGTAAAGGTGGTTGCATTTTGTCAGGGCTCCCCACACTTAGCCTGTCTCATGTGGGAGACCCTACCAAGGGCATCAACTCCAACCACATTGTGCTTTGGCCAGTCGGCGACTTGGCTGTACAGACAGACCTAGAAGCGTTTCAAACACTAGCCTTCAATTCAAGTATTGATGGCCCAGTCAGCAAAGCTTAAGGGAATCACTGGACCATGGAATCCTTCTGACCACGGCATGAAGCAAACCTTGGAAGGTCCCCTACACCCAACTCCCCTGGGAGGATCAATCCCGTCTGCCACATCATCTTTGGTGGCAGTGGAGGATAAAGCCAAATGTAACTCACTTGTGCCTGAACCCTCATCGCACCAAACACACGCGCATGTATGCACGTTCCCAACTGCGTTTATGAGATTGTGAGTTATAGAAACACAAATGTAGTAATAAATGCTAATGACGATAGAATCATCAGCAAAACGTCCACCATTCCACATGGAGAAGGAAAAAAAGGCAGACACATGGTGCGAGACACTTTTTAAAAAAAAAAACTTTGCTCCTACTCTTGCACATTTTTGGCTACCCATTCTTGATATGAATATAAACACATACAAACAAAAGAAAAAAAATGGACGTTTGGATGTTCAAATCTATGGTCAACCACTTAAAGTAAATGAAATGTTGTTTTCCTTTCATAGCTAACCTACCGAACACCTCAGTGCTCACCTCGAACACATTTTGCTCATTTGGCTGTAAAACTTGACAAAGACTTCCTCCCACATCTCCCACGAAGGAAAATGTGTCAACAGCTCTATTCATACATGCACACACACGCGCGCGTGCGCGCGCGCGCGCGCGCACGCGCACACACACACACACACACACACACACACACACACACACACACGCAGAGCATGCATTAAGTCATCAACAAACACAAAGATGATGGTAGTATTCAACATGAAATAAATTGGTGGTGGATTCATATTGAATGTGTTTGATGTGGGTGAAAGGGAAAGCAGGGGAGGGCTGATCATTAAAAATAACATATATTTGTAAGCAACAAGAAAGAATTTAGTCAGTTTTTCCTGACCCTTACAGTCAACCGACATTCATTCGAAATCTCTCCCCCCCCCCCCCCCCCCCAAATAATGTCATTCCACCTTTGTATGATCAACGCTCATTTCTGGATTTAGGAACAAACTATTGGTATTCGCTGACTCTCAAGATTTGATCTGCAGATGTCAATAGTTTCAGTGGCGTTTCTTCACCAAATGATGGATGCGCTATCCAGTTAAACTGTACATAAATGTTGGCACAGGGAAAGTTCTGAACGCTATAAAATCAGTCTGCAATTCATGAGACATTGTATACTACAGCTATCCTTATAGAGTGCAGTACATACGATTTCCTCTTTTGCACCATGAGAGAATTTGGTTTTGTTTGTTGCCCTTTTTGTCTGTCTCTCCTGTAGGTAGGTGTTGGTATACCTCCATTCATCTTTTGAGTCTGTAATTGCAAAGTATTGAGTTTAGGCAAGAATCAAGGTAGAGGTAATGACAAGGATCAAAGACATGAAGAAGACAATAAGCCAATACCTGAGCTTTACGCTGCGTTCCCAGCACACTCAGCCGTTGAGGACAAAACTCCCAACATCGCTCGCTGCATCGTCATGGCCACCAAAAAACCACGCTGACGTCATAGCCGTGAAATAAAAACGAAGAACACGTCCAGTCGACACATGACGTCATGCTGAAGTCGGATATCCACGTCAAAAGATGTACTGAAGGCAACGCCGCAGAAGGCCGGAATACAGCAGCATGGTGTCTGACACCGCCAGGGTGGACATGTAGACGATGACGGAAGTCAGGACAGTGGTCTTGGGCAAGGTGTAGAGGACCACCAGACACATCACATTGCCCACCGTGCCCAGCAGCAGAATCAGGGGGCCACACACCTTCCACACGGTCACTGCTGTCTGATACAGCGCCTGGGATTCCAGGGTGGGCGTTGGAAGCCAGGTACAATTTCCCTCAATGTCATGGAGCAGGGTTGACGCGTTTGCACTGGTGGCGTTAAGGAGTTTCGTGGTATTTACGAAAATGAAATCATTCTGATCGCCTTTTAAGTGACATAGCTGAGCTCCAGTCATGTTTGGATTCCTAGTTTGTAGGGCAGTGAAACGATCTCTCATTGTCTAAGGGTATTTTATGATTTGTTCCCAACTTGTGATTCACCCTCCAATGGTAAATTAAATCACTGTGAATGACCTAAGATGAAACGACTTCAAATCGAGATGCTGCTGAAAAGTCTGCCATATCCATCAAGTTGTCACTGATAATATTTGGACATAGTTGAATCCACACACTGTTTTGGTAAAAAAAAAAAAAAAAAAAGTCTATGGAACTCATTTTCATGCATTGCACCAATGACACAAAGACTGGGAAGACTGGGAAGAATAATCATGACAAACAAGACTGAACATCACCATTTTGTTGCGAGAAAAAAAAAAAAATGGACGACCTCAACAGCTGAACATTCTTTCCTCCAAACAGGTCCCAGGTATCTCACGTTGTAGGTCTGTACTAGCGACTAGTTACGAAAGAAAAACATCTTAGCTTTGTTGGAACAGTATAAGAGAAAAAAAAAAAAAACGTTGTTTCGTGACACTCCACAGTCTGCTAACTGAACTGACAAACAACGCTGCTTGTGGTGACTATTTTCACCCCTGACCCTTGCCGCCAGCTGTGTCATCCCCTGCACATTTGCATGCCATCAGTTTTGGGTTTCCGGTCTTTGGATGATTGATGAAACGTGAGAAAAAAAACTGGTGTCAAATGCCGGGCGGGTGAGGGGGGGGGGGGGGGGGGGAATCTAAATCTCAAAACCTATTCCCGCCATAGTGTGAATCAATGATATTCAGCGAGAGAGGTGAGGATGGACACGCATGGGCAGCCATTCGCCAGATCACCCCTCTCAGGTCTTGCCTGTATGGTCGAAGTAGAAGAGCCGTTCATACGTCTCTCAATCAACTCTGCTCCCTCCCCCAACTTTGCTTCCTCTCCCTTCCATCATCTCTTCCTGCCCCTACACCGCTCCCCTCCCCTCCCCTCCCTACCCCCACCCCCTACCGCATCCTTTCTCTCTCTTTCTCTCTCTCTCAGTCACAAGTATGTGAAATTATTGATTACATTAGTTGCACGTGTGGAATGGAGTGTGGGGTTGAGGGGGAGAGTGTACAGGTTGGGGTAAGGGGCGGGAGGCTTTCCCACTCTCTATTCTTTCTTAATAAACTCAGAGTAAAGACCGTGCACATATTGTGCATCTTAACGCAGACTCGCCATGTTAATGAAATCCTTATGTTGTTTCAGGTTAGTTTACACATCAGCCAGGGTCTAAATTACGTCTCAAAATTGGCATGGGAAAGAAAAGAACAGAAGGTGGGGGGAAGGGGTGGGGGGTGAAAGGGATTGAGGTGGGGTTTCTCACAGTAGCAAAAAGACGGTTATTATCATTATTATTATGAATACTTATATAGCACCTATTCTCGGCTAGAGACCAGGCTCTAAGCACTTTACAACCCACACACATTTACACAACGGGCTGCCTACCTGGATAGTGTCGACTGAAGAGCTGCCAGCTGGTGCTTCATTCAGTTGTTTCCCGTGTCATGCAGTCAGTATCATTCATATCGTTCACTCAGTTTCCACACTTCCTTCATTCTTATCATTTTTCACGTAGGATGCATGCTATGTGTAATGTGTCATCCATACCAACGGCCAAACTGGCCTTCTCTTCCAAAAGTTGGTGATGGGATTTTACGTGTGCAAGATGTTATGAGTGCGTCCACACTCAGAACCTCAGTTTATAGTCTCATTCGAAGGTTATCATGAAGCATCTATTGTAAAGTCATATGGCCATGGTGGAACATTGCTGTACATTGATTTTTTCTTCTTCTCTAAGCATGGTATAGTTTTAAAGCAGCCGAAGGAGGGCTGTGTTCAGCTTAGAAGAAGAAGAAGAAGAAGAAGAAGAAGAAGAAGAATGACAACAACAACAACAACAATCATATGTTCTTTTGCATTACTTGGAAGATAATTAATACAAAGATGCAATGATAATTAATACAAAGATGCAATGTATGGGCCTATCTATAGGTAGAGGGTCTAGGAATAAAGAATGCCCTTATGCTGGTTTTAAAAGAAAGAAAGAAAGCATCTCAGCTATTATGTTCCCACTCAGCATGGCTTCGTCCTTAATTCCCTCCGGCTTTAAACTGAACTTTCTAGTATA